>JBCEWE010000191.1:3963935-3976435 GCA_039877035.1 Silurus lanzhouensis
GTCCCTCAAGAGCCAGGGATTGTGGGTAATTTCATCAGGGGAAACGGATCAGGAAATAAACACTGCTTTTGGGAACTGGAATACACAAGGATATGGATCAGGAGGTGGATATGGGTTGTGTGTGTGTGTGTGTGTGTGTGTGTGTGTGTGTGTGTGTGTGTGTGTGTGTGTGTGTGTGTGTGTGTTTTCATTCTTAATGCTTAATGGTTTGTTTTTTCTTTTCACAAAAATGTAAGTCAGCACACAGTTTGCCATTAAACACTACTGGCAGGAAAACAGTGGAGATTGCAACACACACACACACACACACACACACACACACACACACACACACACACACACACACACACACACACACACACACACACATATGCGGTACAGTATAGCTGTATGACCATCATCAGGTCTCATTAATTGAACTAGAGATGGTGATCTTGAATTGTTGGAAAAAAATTGCAAAATTAAAATTTTCTAATTTTTATTTAAATTCACAGTATTTGGTCGACGCCTTTATCCAGAGTGACTTGCAGTGATCTCATTCATACAAATGAGCAGGTGAGGGTTTAGGGCCTTGCTCAAGGGCCCAGCAATGGCAGCTTACTGGTGTGTGTATGTGTGTGTGTGTGTGTGTATAGATCATCAGGGTTAAAGTTAAAGCACTCCGATCAGTTTGTGTGTGTTGTACCGAGCCGATCGAGACAGTGTGTGTGTGTGTGTGTGTGTGTGTGTGTGTGTGTGTGTGTGTGTGTGTGTGTGTGTGTGAGATGGGGTTTGCATTGATCTCTCTGCGGTCCTCTCTCCTCCACACTGAGCCGCACCATCGCTCTCTTCCTCCTCTGCTCTGTTTCTCTCCTCTTACCCATCATCCCTCATCCCCCTCTCTTTCTCTCTGTCTCTCTCTCTGATGCTTATCCCACCTCTCTGCCACTCTTCATCCAGCTGAAGAACAGAAGGAAGACAGGATGAACTTTTCCTCCTTTCGAACAGCGACGGCTCCTGTAGCACTGACCAGGCCACATGAACCCAGCGAATAATGAGAAAGGCGAGAGGGCAGGGAAAAGAGAGACGGAATCGGGGAGTGCTCGAAGTGAGAAATAATTGGGGTCAAAGGTTACGTAGTGACCAAATTCTCCTGCTTTGCTCGCTCTTGGCGGTTTTCTTTTCTTCTCTTTGCAAATCGTCGCAGCATGCAACCTGCATGTAGGAGATGGGATCCGTTGAGTCTTCGGACACAGAAGCTACTTTTTTCAGTTGCTTTGCAGCATTTTTCAGATCAGAAATAAAATTCTCAAAACGACCTCCACATCATGTAGTCACTTGTAGGCACATCATAGCAGTTTCTCATTGCTTTGAACAAATTGATGAACTGATTGGGTACAATTTCCTTTGTTTTTTTTTTTTGTTTTTTTTACATTATCAGTAGTGTGTCATGTTGATCAAAATCTATTATTTTGGTTCTCATCTGAATGGTTTTAACCCCAAAACATCTCGGCATCGGTTCATTGCATTAGTCATGTATGCAAAATGATTCAACCAGTTTTCTTAATGTGTGAAGCTTCTTTTCTTTACATTTGTATCAAACAATTTTTTTGCAAATGTATCTGGACTTGAGGAAATGTGCAAAATCTTAAATGTCTTTAATGAAACCAGTGAACGGCATCAGATCAACCAATGATCAACTAGTTCTGTAAAAAAAAAAAGGTCAATTACGGAGCAAAACACAGAATTACAATTTCTGAAAATGGAGGAATAACCAGGAAATGAATGAACGAACAAACACTAGTACAGTAAAAGTGTGAATCCGGTTCCGTCTCTTGCAATCGATATACAATACATACAGTAATGTGTACATTTGTGCTGCTGTAATTCATAGATGCAGAAGAAATTCAGCCTTGTGCTTTTTCCATCTCTGTAATCCAAACCACAGTTTACATCAGGAAATCCTAAAACCGTGCGCCGTCATACTGACAACATGCCTGACCATTGTGACGTTCTCGTGAACAGTGACAAAAGGACGTGTTATTTTGACGCCAATGATTTATTCATTGACACAAATACTTCAGTTTTTCTCAGTTGCTTCTTAAATCATCTTTAATATTTGCATTTCTCAAAACTATGAGTACAAACAGCACAACATATTGGATTTTTTGAACAAGAAACCTTTCTCAAAATCTTAAGTTCATCTCTCTAAAAGTAAATATTTGTGTCAATGAGCAACTCATTTCCATCAAAATGACACGTCCTTCCGTCGTTGTTCACAAACGAGCTCGTCACGATGTTTAGGCACGTTGTCAGTGTCACGGTTTCAGGATTTCCTGATGTAAACTAAGTTTTGGGTTACAGTGAAATGAAAATGTGATTTTTTGTCTGTATTGCAGAAATGGATTTTAACAGCACGTGTGTATTTGTTTGATTGAATCCTCTCAATCAATATAAATCCTATATGCACATTTTACTGATCTCTTATTAGTGCAGAAATCGTAATTGTGTGTTTTGCTCTGTCTGTTTATCTGCTCGCCAGTTGAAAGTTCACAAGATTCACCTTTGACCTGTTTTAGAGAAACTTTCTTTTGGCTTCTCCCGTTAGGGGTCGCCACAGCGGATCATCCGCATGTTTGATTTGGCACATGTTTTTACGCTGGATGCCCTTCCTAACGCAACCCTCCCCATTTATCCGGGCTTGGGACCGGCACTAAGAGTAGCTGGGGTTGGTTCCCTGACCGGGGATCAAACCCGGGCCGCAACGGTGAGAGCGCCGCATCCTAACCACTAGACCACCAGGGACCCTTTGACCTGTTTTAGAGAACTAGTTGATTATTGGTTCATTACTGACATTTAATATTCATCTGCATAATTTAAGACACATTTACAAAAACAGTTTATTAGAAATTTGAACCATTTAGCATTCGATGACTTGTGCAATGAACTGATGCCGAGATGTTTTGGGGGTTCAAACTATTAAGGTATAAACAGTATAATATATTTTGATCAACATGAAATAAACAACTGATAATGTAGAGAACAGCAGACACTCGCACATAATCCATTAAATACACGTATTTCTTTTGCATCTATGGGGAGGTGGTAGCTCAGTGGTTAAGACATTTGACTTTGGATCGGCAGGTCACAGGTTCAAATCCCACCACCACCAAGCTGCCACTGCTGGGCCCTTGAGCAAAGCCCTAAAAAACCCATCCCCTGCTCAGTTGTAAGTCGCTCTGGATAAGGGCGTCTGCCAAATGCCACAAATGTAATGTAAATGTATCCGCATTTGATCAAAGCAACAATGAATCGCTTTTATGATGAGCCCAAATGACGACATGATGTGGAGGTTGAACAAGTAGTTGAGAATCAGAATTTCATTTCTGATTCTCAAAGCAACTGGGAAAAACTGTAACAAGGTAAAAAGGACTTGTTATTCTGATGGGAATGAGATGTTCACTCACACAAATACTTGAGAGATGAACTAAGGGTTTTAAGAAAAGTACAGGCTTTTGCAAGAAATCCATTGTGGTTTTTTGTTTGCAAAAATTGTTTTGAAAGATGCGCTTACTGGTGTGCGCATATTAAGAATGATTCAAGAAAATGCTCCGAGGCAACTGAGATAAAACTGTAAATGCTCTATGGACTGGTTGTGCTTGGGCTGATTTTTTGTGCACATTGTGTTATTGTGTTTTAATCTAAGCTGCGTTTGATTTGGAACTAAACTGATGAAACGTTTGCTTTTGTTTGGGCTTTTGTATGAATTGTGGGAAATGTTTTATGCCCTTAAATTGTTAGGATTATGAATCATGTTGGATTGTTTTTGATCTGGCATTTCTGGGGTCCTAATCAGGCTTTATGTCCTTAACATAAATTTTATTACATATACAATTGCGGCATTTAGCAGAAGCCCGTGTCCTGAGCGATGTACAAAAGTGTTTTGAGTCTCTGGCAATGACTAAATCTACACTGGTACTCTAGATTAACAAACTTAATATAAATCAGACTACAACTCAAGTTTATTGGTTCTGATTTGACTGTTTGCCTCTTAGGGAAGGACATTTGAATGGACATTCGGTGTCACCCAGATGAAGTTGGGTTCCCTTTTGAGTTTGGTTCCTCTCAAGGTTTCCCATCATCTCAGGGAGTTGTTTCTTGCCACAGTCACCACTGGGTCAATCATTGGGGATGTAATTCCAAATCAGGTTTTGCAGTAGTACATACATGAGCAGCTATAGGGTTAAGGGCCTTTCTCAGCGCCCCAGTGGTTTGTTTGCCTAGTATTTGAACACACAATCTTCAGATCCAAAGTCCCATGCCTTAACCACTAAGCTACCATGGTGCCAGTCTGTGAGGAGGTCTGGAGTGCAATCAACATTCACATCCATCCCAAGGGGGTTCAGTAGGCTTAAGGTTAGAGTTCTATAGCAGAAGATTTTCCACGTCAACCCATGTAAAGTGTATCTTCTCATGGGCATTGTGATGCTGGAGCAGGTTTGGGTCACTTAGTTCACGGGAAGAAAAACCACATGAAAAAAAGACATCCTATACAATCATGTGCCTCCAGCTTTGTGGTTTGAGAAAGAACCACATATGGATGGAAAGGTCAGTTGTCCCAATACTTTGTCCATATTGTGTACTTTAGGACACACACTTTTGCTCAACAAAAAAATGCGATATGGTCTGCCACCAAATGTTGTTTAACACGTCTGGAGATTTTATCCGCAAAGATATTCATCTTTCGATCCCTCGAGTTTCAGCAATAGCGCTGCTCCGCCGACTCCCTTCACCATAAGCACTAATGCGGTAATGTGCTTTTACTGCTTCATCAGTGTCTCTCCGAGGGTAAATATGTCAGAGGAGACTCTGATTTAGACGGTGCTGCAAATGGAGCTCGGCGAGCACAAGCTCATCCTGATGAATGGATGACATTATTCTACTGAGGCACGACGCTGTAAAATATGATTGGGTTAATGTCATTTCGAATTGAAACCGTTAACCTGGACAGTCAGGACATTTTATAGCATTATGGAGTGTGTGTGTGTGTGTGTGTGTGTGTGTGTGTGTGTGTGTGTGTGTGTGTGTGTGTGTGTGTGTGTGTGTGTGTGTGTATCGAGGGGGTTGTTCATCGTCCACCATGACACGTCTAATGAGTCCTAATGGTTTTGGAGTTTCTCTTGATCGCAGACAGATAGAGCTTTGGGATGAGTTTGGATGTTTGGATGGATAATGCAGTAACATGGCAGGCTTTGTGTAGAATCTGCTATACAGATAAAGAGTGAAGACACTCTCAGAGGTGACGGGTTCATGGCAGATCGGGGGCTTTGGAGATACAGAGAGAATCGAATGCCTTTAATGTCTTTTCCTCCTCCACATCATGACAGTTTCAGCATCTGTACTGATCCGTTCATCTTCACCATCTGTGGCTTCGTTTCCAATCAAACTATTGATTTGTGTGGTGCAGAAATAGCAGAGGCAAAATTGTTGAGAGGACAATAGTGTGTGTGTGTGGTGTATGTGTGTCAAACGTGTGTGTGTGTGTGTGTGTGTGTGTGTGTGTGTGTGTGTGTGTGTGTGTGTGTGTGTGTGTGTGTGTGTTTAAAATGTATAAAACAATTATTACATCTTATTTGAGATATTTAAAGGTGGTGGGGGTGTACATACTTTTTCTTTCTTCCTTTCTTTCTTGCTTTTATGTCATCTCTCTCTCTCTCGCTATCTATATTTTTGTTCGTTCTTTCTTTCTTTTTTTCTTTCTTTCTTTTTTTCTTTCTTTCTTGCTTTTTTTCTTGCTTTCTTTCTTGCTTTTATGTCATCTCTCTCACTATTCATTCTTTCTTTCTTTCTTTCTTTCTTTCTTTCTTTCTTTCTTTCTTTCTTTCTTTCTTTCTTTCTTTCCTGTACCCTTCCTGTACTTATAATTTTGTCTTCCTATCTCTCGGTTTTTCTTTTTTCACTCAAAAATTAAATCACGTTTATTTTAATATATATATATATATATACATCTGTCTGTCTGTCTGTCTGTCTGTCTGTCTGTCTGTCTGTCTGTCTGTCCGTCCGTCCATCCATCCTTCCATCCTTCCATTGTTCCATCCCTTCTTCATTTCTCTTCCTGCTGAAGTGCCCTTGGGCTCTGGCTAGTGAAATGAAACTGATTAGAATAATGATGATATATATGAGGGGTGTATTATTGGTGTTATTGGGCAGAAGCAGGAGATGTGGGGATTCTGATGAAGGTGTAGAAGGGTGATGTTGTGAGATGATCAAAGCTCTGTTGTTCTCGTTCCGGACTCGTGTGATCTGTGATCTGTGGCTCAGGGTTCGATCGAGAGTAACTACATTACAGCAGCAGGAGCGTCGAGTTTATTCAGAAGCAGTGAAGCAGAAGCGCTCGGCCTATAACTGTTTCTCTTTTCTTTCTTTCTTCCTTCCTTGTTTTTTTTTTTTTTTTGTTCGTCCCATTAAAGTGGAACCGTTCCCAATTATGTTTCACTTTCCTCCTTGTCTGGTCTTAATGAAGACGAAAAGCTCTGTTACACTGTTTCCACTTAATTAGGCCCTATTTACTGGAGGTGTGAGTGAAAAAAAGAAGTTAATACTCTCTCTTTCCTTCCCTTTCCCATCCTCCCCTTCATGGTTCTCACTCCAATTCACAATCGTAATGACTCTCCTCCCTCACTTATCACACACACGCACACAAACGCACACTGCGGTGTTTGATTCATTAACACGTCTGCGTGCAGCGCCAGAGAGTGAGCGTGGAGCCGATCGATGTGGCTCAGCCCCCGAATCTGTTCTTTATCATCTTAATATGATTCTCATTGATGAAACGCTTTCTCACAATGCTACGCACGCTGCACTTTTACATACACACACACACACACACACACACACACACACACACACACACACACACACACACATACACACATTCTCATTGACAAAATGCTTTCTCAATGCCTGCACACACACACACACACACACACACACACACACACACACACACAAACATACACACACAGAATGAGAGAGACGGATGAGTGAAAAGAAAAAAGAATATTGAAGAAAGGAAAGAAAATTGCCAGCAGAGTCAATGCTTCTTTCTTTCTTTCTTTCTTTCTTTCTTTCTTTCTTTCTTTCTTTCTTTCTTTCTCTCGCTATACTATTTCAAATCATTCTTTTTATCCCCTTAACTCTATATTATCTATGTTAAAGAATAAAAGGATAAGCAGCATTATATATATATATGTGTGTGTGTGTGTGTGTGTGTGTGTGTGTGTGTGTGTGTGTGTGTGTGTGTGTGTGTCTGTGTGTGTGTGTGTGTGTGTTTAATGGTTATTAAAAGGTTAATCAGCTTTTTAGATTGAAGAGACACTGAGATTAAACACGTGTTGGGTTTTGATGAAAGTTTGGTAAATAAAACACTTTATCATGTCTGTGATTCAGTCTCGGGGATAAGAAAGCGCTATAGATCATCTCCAGCAGCATGTTACACACTCTCCTTTCCTCCGTTTCATATAAAACAGGGGAGCAATGTATTAAAAAGCAAGCAAGGAAGCCATGATATGACTGTTTCAATGGTTGTTTTTGAAGCAAAATCTTTTTACCAGAAGTGACTGGAAACCAAATGTCAATAGCAGACATACAGAGGAGTGAACACGGACGCACACGTTTAATTTCAACAAATCGCACAAATAAATTGATATAAGAGCATGTGCTCATACCGTTTCTCACATAATATTCAATAAAATATGTAAATAATTTCAGCTTACACTTATACCTCACATTTATTGCACATCTATTCTACATAAACCTTAAACATTGTACTGTGCATCTACTTTACGGCACTGCACTATATATTTCCTTTACAGAAACGTAACAGGAGTTTAGTATACATGTTCTTTACAAAAACTTTACAATGCTGCACTATACATTTACTTTACACAATTCTTTCACTGCACATTTTCTTTACTTTACATAAATCTTACAGCACTACATGCTACATCTATTTTAGATTAACTTTACAGCACTGCACTACACATCTACTTTACACAAACTTTACAGCAATCCACTAAATATCTCCTTTACACAAGTCTCACAACACTACACTATAATTGCACTTTATATAAACATTACAACACTACACTTAATACCCATTTTGCGTAAACTTTTCTGCACTGCATTATATACAGTATAATTGACAGCACTGCACTGTACAAATTTACAAATATTTTATATTGCTGCACTACACATATATTTGATACATACTTTACAGAACCTTATTACTCATCTACTTTACACATACTTTACATAACCTCATTACGCATCTACTTTACAGAACCTAATTACTCATCTACTTTACACATACTTAACAGAACCTTATTGTTCATCTACTTTACACATACTTTACAGAACCTCACTACTCATCTATTTTACACATACTTTACAGAACCTCAATACTCATCTACTTTACACATACTTTACAGAACCTCATTACTCATCTACTTTACACATACTTTACAGAACCACATTACTCATCTACTTTGCACATACTTTACAGAACCTCATTACTCATCTACTTTACACATACTTTACAGAACCGTATTACTCATCTACTTTACACATACTTTACAGAACCTTTTTACTCATCTACTTTACACATACTTTGCAGAACCTCAATACTCATCTACTTTACACATACTTTACAGAACCTCATTACTTATCTACTTTACACATACTTTACAGAACCACATTACTCATCTACTTTGCACATACTTTACAGAACCTCATTACTCATCTACTTTACACATACTTTACAGAACCTCATTACTCATCTACTTTACACATACTTTACAGAACCTCATTACTCATCTACTTTACACATACTTTACAGAACCTCATTACTCATCTACTTTACACATACTTTACAGAACCTCATTACTCATCTACTTTACACATACTTTACAGAACCTCATTACTCATCTACTTTACACATACTTTACAGAACCTCATTACTCATCTACTTTACACATACTTTACAGAACCTCATTACTCATCTACTTTACACATACTTTACAGAACCTCATTACTCATCTACTTTACACATACTTTACAGAACCTCATTACTCATCTACTTTACACATACTTTACAGAACCTCATTACTCATCTACTTCACACATACTTTACATAACCTCATTACTCATCTACTTTACACATACTTTACAGAACCTCATTACTCATCTACTTTACACATACTTTACAGAACCTCATTACTCATCTACTTTACACATACTTTACAGAACCTCATTACTCATCTACTTTACACATACTTTACAGAACCTCATTACTCATCTACTTTACACATACTTTACAGAACCTCATTACTCATCTACTTTACACATACTTTACAGAACCTCATTACTCATCTACTTTACACATACTTTACAGAACCTCATTACTCATCTACTTTACACATACTTTACAGAACCTCATTACTCATCTACTTTACACATACTTTACAGAACCTCATTACTCATCTACTTTACACATACTTTACAGAACCTCATTACTCATCTACTTTACACATACTTTACAGAACCTCATTACTCATCTACTTTACACATACTTTACAGAACCTCATTACTCATCTACTTTACACATACTTTACAGAACCTCATTACTCATCTACTTTACACATACTTTACAGAACCTCATTACTCATCTACTTTACACATACTTTACAGAACCTCATTACTCATCTACTTTACACATACTTTACAGAACCTCATTACTCATCTACTTTACACATACTTTACAGAACCTCATTACTCATCTACTTTACACATACTTTACAGAACCTCATTACTCATCTACTTTACACATACTTTACAGAACCTCATTACTCATCTACTTTACACATACTTTACAGAACCTCATTACTCATCTACTTTACACATACTTTACAGAACCTCATTACTCATCTACTTTACACATACTTTACAGAACCTCATTACTCATCTACTTTACACATACTTTACAGAACCTCATTACTCATCTACTTTACACATACTTTACAGAACCTCATTACTCATCTACTTTACACATACTTTACAGAACCTCATTACTCATCTACTTTACACATACTTTACAGAACCTCATTACTCATCTACTTTACACATACTTTACAGAACCTCATTACTCATCTACTTTACACATACTTTACAGAACCTCATTACTCATCTACTTTACACATACTTTACAGAACCTCATTACTCATCTACTTTACACATACTTTACAGAACCTCATTACTCATCTACTTTACACATACTTTACAGAACCTCATTACTCATCTACTTTACACATACTTTACAGAACCTCATTACTCATCTACTTTACACATACTTTACAGAACCTCATTACTCATCTACTTTACACATACTTTACAGAACCTCATTACTCATCTACTTTACACATACTTTACAGAACCTCATTACTCATCTACTTTACACATACTTTACAGAACCTCATTACTCATCTACTTTACACATACTTTACAGAACCTCATTACTCATCTACTTTACACATACTTTACAGAACCTCATTACTCATCTACTTTACACATACTTTACAGAACCTCATTACTCATCTACTTTACACATACTTTACAGAACCTCATTACTCATCTACTTTACACATACTTTACAGAACCTCATTACTCATCTACTTTACACATACTTTACAGAACCTCA
Source organism: Silurus lanzhouensis (assembly GCA_039877035.1). Taxonomy (NCBI): domain Eukaryota; kingdom Metazoa; phylum Chordata; class Actinopteri; order Siluriformes; family Siluridae; genus Silurus; species Silurus lanzhouensis. Next base: position 3,974,668 of record JBCEWE010000191.1, read on the forward strand.
TTACTCATCTACTTTACACATACTTTACAGAACCTCATTACTCATCTACTTTACACATACTTTACAGAACCTCATTACTCATCTACTTTACACATACTTTACAGAACCTCATTACTCATCTACTTTACACATACTTTACAGAACCTCATTACTCATCTACTTTACACATACTTTACAGAACCTCATTACTCATCTACTTTACACATACTTTACAGAACCTCATTACTCATCTACTTTACACATACTTTACAGAACCTCATTACTCATCTACTTTACACATACTTTACAGAACCTCATTACTCATCTACTTTACACATACTTTACAGAACCTCATTACTCATCTACTTTACACATACTTTACAGAACCTCATTACTCATCTACTTTACACATACTTTACAGAACCTCATTACTCATCTACTTTACACATACTTTACAGAACCTCATTACTCATCTACTTTACACATACTTTACAGAACCTCATTACTCATCTACTTTACACATACTTTACAGAACCTCATTACTCATCTACTTTACACATACTTTACAGAACCTCATTACTCATCTACTTTACACATACTTTACAGAACCTCATTACTCATCTACTTTACACATACTTTACAGAACCTCATTACTCATCTACTTTACACATACTTTACAGAACCTCATTACTCATCTACTTTACACATACTTTACAGAACCTCATTACTCATCTACTTTACACATACTTTACAGAACCTCATTACTCATCTACTTTACACATACTTTACAGAACCTCATTACTCATCTACTTTACACATACTTTACAGAACCTCATTACTCATCTACTTTACACATACTTTACAGAACCTCATTACTCATCTACTTTACACATACTTTACAGAACCTCATTACTCATCTACTTTACACATACTTTACAGAACCTCATTACTCATCTACTTTACACATACTTTACAGAACCTCATTACTCATCTACTTTACACATACTTTACAGAACCTCATTACTCATCTACTTTACACATACTTTACAGAACCTCATTACTCATCTACTTTACACATACTTTACAGAACCTCATTACTCATCTACTTTACACATACTTTACAGAACCTCATTACTCATCTACTTTACACATACTTTACAGAACCTCATTACTCATCTACTTTACACATACTTTACAGAACCTCATTACTCATCTACTTTACACATACTTTACAGAACCTCATTACTCATCTACTTTACACATACTTTACAGAACCTCATTACTCATCTACTTTACACATACTTTACAGAACCTCATTACTCATCTACTTTACACATACTTTACAGAACCTCATTACTCATCTACTTTACACATACTTTACAGAACCTCATTACTCATCTACTTTACACATACTTTACAGAACCTCATTACTCATCTACTTTACACATACTTTACAGAACCTCATTACTCATCTACTTTACACATACTTTACAGAACCTCATTACTCATCTACTTTACACATACTTTACAGAACCTCATTACTCATCTACTTTACACATACTTTACAGAACCTCATTACTCATCTACTTTACACATACTTTACAGAACCTCATTACTCATCTACTTTACACATACTTTACAGAACCTCATTACTCATCTACTTTACACATACTTTACAGAACCTCATTACTCATCTACTTTACACATACTTTACAGAACCTCATTACTCATCTACTTTACACATACTTTACAGAACCTCATTACTCATCTACTTTACACATACTTTACA
>JBCEWE010000191.1:3981435-4003935 GCA_039877035.1 Silurus lanzhouensis
ACACACACACACACACACACACACACACACACACACCATGGTGATACCACAGCCCAGGTGTTCCCCAGCAGGCTTAACAGCAGGGAGGTTTTCCTCTGTGTGTGTGTGTGTGTGTGTGTGTGTGTGTGTGTGTGTGTGTGTGTGTGTGTGTGTGTGTGTGTGTGTGCAGTAAATTCAGTCATAAGGGCAAGCAAAGCAATATGGAGGTTCTGCCATAGCTCACTACACTGTTTAAAGTGTTTGTGTCCCTTTCTCTTTCTCACAAACACACACACACACACACACACACACACACACACACACACACAAACAACTGCGCAGACTATATTTTTGAGCTTCCCTTCTTTCAAACCGATTTCAATTCCACTTATATCTCAACAGACAGACAGAGAAAAAGAGATGAGAGAGAAATGAGGATGATGAGAGAGAGATGAGAGAGAGATGAGAAAGAGATGAGAGAGAGATGAGGATGATGAGAATGAAGAGGATAATGAGGGAAAAGACGCATCTCTGTTAAATGAAACATGGCCTGGATGCAGTGACGGGTCATTCATGAACGATTTATTCATTTTGAACGAGTCTTCATTTGTTCTTTTAGCACGTGACTCCCATATACGCTATGCAGTTACATATACATATATAAATGATTGAAACTATAGTCAAAGTTGGTGCATGTGGACATGTTGGGGATCTGCTTATTTAAAATCTTAAATTTTATTTTATTTTTTATTAAATCGTTTGTTTATTTTGCTGAATTTGAAGAACTTCTTCTTCTTTCAGCTTCTCCCATTAGGGGTCGCCACAGCAGATCATCCGTCTCAACACCCCTCTGTCCTCTACATCTGCCTCTTTCACACCAACTACCTGCATGTCTTGATCTGATTTTCCCGTCACTACTTGGGAAAGGGTGCAGCTCCGTTAAATGATCTGATTTTCCCGTCACTACTTGGGAAAGGGTGCAGCTCCGTTAAATGTAACATGGTCGTCCTGAATGCACTCAATATGGCGTAGGATTCAGGAGAAAAATATCGTCATGATGATCAAATGAAATGAACAATTGTATGTTTGAGCATTTTTTCTCAAAAAAGCCTTCACACACTGATGAGGATAAGAGGAACAGGGGACCTCCACCGTCCTGTTACAGTGAATCATCGTTATATGTACCGGAAACCGTCTGTTACACTGTACAGTAAAATTCTCTAAAAGTCGATGAGTCCTTCAAGCAACTTATGACATCAATTTAGAAGACAGAAAATGGACAAAGAGACTAGACATAAATTACAAATGTACAATGTTATAATAGTGTGCAAACATGTGCACACATGTCCCACAGTGGGCAGAGGGGGATTGGGGTCTATGTTGGTATTCTTATTATAAAGGGGTCCATGAATATGTACAAAAACTGTAGAGGTAGTCTGAGGTAGATTGTGCCTATGTTGGTATTTCAATTGTAAAGGGGTATAGTGTGTGTGTGTGTGTGTGTGTGTGTGTGTGTGTGTGTGTGTGTGTGTGTGTGTGTGTGTGTGTGTGTGTGTGTGTGTGTGTTTGTGTGTGTGCATGCAAACCACCTGTTGCAGTGAGAAGTAGCATCAGTCTGAACAAACAGGGTTATACAAAGGTTAAGGAAATTTCCCTGGAAATATATACTGCCCCTGCAAACATCAAACTATATGAACATCTGAACAGGGCTTTGGAAATTTCAAAACACATGGACCTGGGAATATATGTTGGATTTTGAGAACATAGGCATGTGTAATTATAGAGACCTCTGGGATATATGTTTCTGAAAACAGAAAGCTCTTTTGGAACACAGTACCCATGGGAAATATGGTGCCAGGAATATAACACCTTGTGAAAACAAGGTCCTGGAAACAGGGATATTGCGTGGTGCTTGAAACTTGGTGAACCTTTAGGAATGTTCTAGATGTCTGTGTTAACCAATGAGACCAAAATAGTATACTTGGTCAATTACATATTGTGCAAAATGATGCAATATTTCATACATTGTTTTGAAAAAAGTATTGAGACGCCTGACTTTTGCAGCTATATGTGGTACTTTCCTGAACCTTTAGCACAAAGTTGGAAGCACACAGCTGTATATGATGTCTTTGGATGTGGTGGCATGAAATTTTCCCTTCATTGAACTAGGGGAACCAAACCTGAATAACAGATCTTGGGGGCTTTCTATAGAGCTCTAAACTCAACCCTATAGAACAGCTTTGGAATGTATGTGACTGGTGACTGCACCCCAGACCTCCTCACCTCACCTACATCAGTACCTTACTGTACCCTTGACAACACCCTAGTGGCTAAACGAGCACAAATCTCCACAAACACACTCCAAAATCTAGTGGAACATCTTCCCAGAAGTGTGGAGGTCATTATAACAGTAAATAGGAGCAATATGTGGAATTTCGATTTTATAAAACACATCCTAATGTTATAGTCCTCAATCTTTTGTCCATACGTGTGTCTGGCAAAAGTATATAAACTTCTAGAAATGACAATGAATAATTTGATGGCAATCAGGTGAGAGTGAGATCGTTTAATTTAAAGAAGACAGATGTATCTGTAGAAGATTGATCTTCTCAATACAGGTTCAAGGGGATGTAATGCCTCATGGCATGAACTGATGATTTCTGAGGACCAGAGAAAAAAGGGTTGCTGGTTCTCACTAGGCTGAAAAAGGTCACAAAACCTTCTCAACAGATTTTGGACACCATCAATCCAACAATTTTTCATCCAATTGTGTACAAATGGACAGAAATTATAGATTGTTTTCTGATCAGTTCAAAATCAAGATGTTTAATAGGTCACACTGGAAACTTGGACAGCTTCTTCTCTGGGATGTGGTAGCTCAGTGGTTAAGGCTCTGGTTTAGCAGTTCTAGCCCTGAAATTTTCACCTAACTGCCACTCTTGGGACCCCTCAAACAAGGCTCCAAACCCTCTGTGCTCCTGGGGCACTATATCATGGCTGATCCTGAGCTCTGACTCAGCTTCATATCATCACTGGTATATGTATGACTCTATGAAGAAAGAATTACGCTGTGCTGAGTACAGGGGACAAGTAAAAAGCACCTTTCTTTCTTTTCTTTTTGAGCAACTAAAATCTTCTCTCGCATTGGACAACGTTAATGTTCATGACTCTAACACTAAAAGTCGTGTGATTGTCATGGTTGCATGGAGAAAGCCTCATCTTCCCAAGAACACCATCACTGTCTGTCTTGTGTAAGGAAAACATGGAGGCCTTAGAATATAGAACCTTGAAAGCATAAAATCTATAGACTTGTATACTGTAGACCTGAAAACACAGAACACTTTGGAAGCATTCCAGGGCTTCCAAAGGAAATAAAGAAAATGAAGGACCTAAAAACATATGACACTGAGAGGAAGTAAGTGTTTCCTAAAAAAATGTTTAATATTTGAAGGATTTCATTATGGGACTCCCTCTGCCACAGAAGCAACACTTCATGAACACTTGATAGTAACCGATATCAAAAAGTCCATTTATGTCTCTATCATTTACAAATGTCCTACAATGTTTTTTCACCAATAATCATTTTTGAATAAATTCCAGCTTCAGTTTTGTATAATGGAAGGCTGACCTGCAGATACTCCACGAGGGGAGGTGGAATCTCAGTGTTTTCGAATTCCGACTTCTGATCAAAAGTTCATGAAATCAAATCTTAGCACTAGCAAGCTGCGCAATTGTTTAAACAATCGTAAGTCGTTCTGACCGCGACGCCACAAATGGAAATGTAAATTCTAATACTGTACATACTTGTGCATTAGTGTATGATACACAACCTAAATCTAGTAAAGGAATTTATCCTGCGCTCTTCCCTCCACCATAATCAAATCATGAAGTCCTCTGTCGTGACTTTAGAGGATCACTAATAAGTTCCCTCTCTCGCATGGTGCTGTCAGTTAGCGAGCGGCGAGCATCAAGAGTACTCGCTTAATCCCAAGAATGCAAAGCAGGGGGCTGGGGTAATTGCTCTGAGAAGCGCTCTGATTGTGGCTGATGGATGGAGAGGAAGCGGGCACTGATTAACGAGCGCCACTTGCCGTCAACGCGAGCGGAAATTAAGCATTTAGGTTTAAGAGCAGCATTTGTTACCTTCGGGCGACTCGATAGAGACATTAGTCAAAGAGTTTCGGGGTGGACATGCTACGTCTACTGTACGGACACGAGGACCGCATTTTGAACGAGGACGCACTGACGAGGATGCACAAATGCCGTGTGTGTGTGTGTGTTTTTTGTCCACAGTTTCTTAAAGGGAAATACTATAGTGTTATTAATTAGCAATGGTGTATGTTGGACTATTATTTGTCTTTATACATTAATAAGTACATTATGATTATATGATTATGGTCTGTATTAACAGTTCATTCAATTAACATTCTGAGCAATTAAACCTAAACTTAAACTCAATCTACTCTGAAGATCTTCCACTTGATGACTTGACAATTTTCTTAGAACTTAGAACTTTCTTTTTTAGAAATATATTAAAGAAATGTAAGAAATTATATATATTTTTTTAGAAATATAATTATCTCCGTTTAGTTCTTTTCAACATAATAAAATGTAACAATTATTGTGCAAAACAGCAGTTATTCAAACTAGAACCAACCTCAAACTATAAACAACAGATGCAGCCACAAGTTGAGAACAAAGTTTTAAGGCTACCAAATGTTAATGTAGCAGCACATAGCAAATTGAACTGCTTTCTATTTCAATAAAAGTGGCAGGTTTCCCTTCAAGGTTTCACTTCAAGATGTCGTGTTTTTAGGTGGTGAATGAAACCTGTAGTGTAAAAGTGTTTTGGCACCGTACAACCTTTTGAAACACATAACAACGGCTAGAGCAAAAGCGTAATCTGAGCGTTAAACGCGGGGCTGGGCGGCATATTTTCGGTTTGTTTGTTTTTTTTTAGGCAAAAAACGATGTTATTTTCGCCCGAAACTTCGTTGCATCCCTACTTATAAGCTCTAATGACTTCTAGCTACTTTTTTAACCTCATCCTTGTAGCTTCAGTGTGAAAAACCTCAAACTTGATTTTGGTGGGAAAATTGTAAGCAATCGATTTGCTCGATTCTTTTGCATTTAATGATTCTGTAAATCCATGTTGAAATGCAGGTGGTATCAGATCGAGTGTGTGTATGTGTGTGAGTGACTACGGCTCGTTAATGTGTGTGTGTCAGTATGTTGAAGTTAATCTCTCCCTGAATGACCTTGCCCAGTAATGTGAGCAGCTGTGTGTGGCCATTTGGTTCTGCTGTGGTGCTCCATGTTTCCTATCTGGCTGCATTAGTGAAGCTGTGAACTGTGTGTGTGGTGTGTGTGTGTGTGTGTGGGTGAGTGTGTGAGAGAGACCGAGTGTGAATGTGTCAGACTCACGCAAGCTGGTCCAGTATCAGTCGATAGCAGCCAATTTAGAAAATCAGCCAAGTTTGCAATAGATCCGTCGAAGCAACGTTGGAAATAAAAGACGGATACTCGATCCGGCGCAGTGGGCTACTTGTCGTCCTGGGAAAGAAGCTTGGATGAACAGAGAGAGAGAGAAAGAAAGAGCGGGGGCATGGATATAGAGTTTGCCCTGCTTAAGCCACTGTAAATCCAGCCTTCCTCTCTCAGCCTTCCATTGATTTTCCCCCGTATGTTAAGCGCCTCGTCTCAGACACTGTTGAACGTCATTGTACAGTTCAGACACTTTAGCCAAAAGAAATGCACTTTTATTTACACCGATCAGATATAACATTGAAGTGAATAAAACGGATTATCTTTTTATCATGGCACCTGTTAGTGGGTGGAAAATATATATATAAAATATAAGGATTTGATCGAGTTTGACGGTGATGTCTAGACGACTGGATCAGAGTGTCTCCAAAACTGCAGCTTTTGTGTGGTGTATGCTGATCTGCAGTGCTCAGTTTCAATCACAACTGGTCCAAGGAAGGAACAGTGGTGAACCGGCGACATATGTGTGAGATTCATTCAGCCACAAGGTTGTTAGTAAAGTGAGGTTCTGATGGAGGTGCGGTGAGGAGGACTGGGGTGCAGTCAGCGTTCATATTTATCCCAAAGATTTTCAATTAAATTTAGAACATATCTTTCACTCCAACCAATATAAAGCATATCTTCATGAAGCTGGAACAGAATTGGGTCTCTGAGTTCAAGTGAAGAGACAATTTCAATGCCGGCTTATCCAAAGATGCCTATAAAATCATGTTATGTTGTAACAGTTTGGAGAAGAAGCACATTTGGCTGGAAAATTCCTAAAATGAACTCTAATTGGATAAAGCAATGTCTAAGAATTTGTTTAAGCATGCACACAAAAGTCTTTTAGCAACACCTGGCAACTTCAGTCACCGATTCAGACACAATGCATAAGACGCCACAGCTCAATCGGTTCTTCGGTTAATCAAACATGCTAGCATAGATATTATCCATCTAGCTAGCTAACCTTGTTACATCTTATTCAAGCTAACATCATTGGCTAAAGTGCATTCGGGACATTTGACTGCACTGAGAGGAAACACGGGTGTGACGGATACAATGACCTCATGCTGCTGCATTAGCATGATGTCATCAGATTTGTAGGCCTGTAAAACGGAAAGTTGTGGGAATAAATGCTGAATGGAATCAAAGAGATTCAAAGAGGGGGGGGCTCGGTTAAGGAAAATGAGTAGGGATGGGTTTGAAGAGGAAAAGAAAGAGTTTAATAAAGAGGATATTAGTGTGTGTAATAGAGAAGGAGGAGGTGTAATATGGAATAATAGGTAAAAAGAAAGAGAGAGGGAGAGAGAGAGAGAGAGAGGGAGAGGCCTGACCCTCTTTGTCACACACCAGCAATCTCCACTTTAGCCGTCAATGGAAATCTAATTGGGCAAAAAGCGATCAATGGAAAGTAAATTGGTTTTTCTATAAAAGTAGGCAGGAGCCTCACCATCTGCAGTGATGATCTGCAGCACCGCCATCTTTAGATCTAAGAGACAGACAGACAGACAGGCAGGCAGATAGGCAGACAGACAGACATACAGGCAGACAGACAGGCAGACAGACAGACAGACAGACAGACAGACAGACAGACAGACAAGCAGATTAACAGACAGACAGGAAGATAGACAAAGGAATCGGTCAATTTGTAATAATAATAATAATAATAATAATTATTATTATTATTATTATTATTATTATTATATTAATTATTATTTTATCATCACTCTTGTTAGTAGTAATTTATATATTTATTTATTTATTATTAATTGCAGCTCTTTTATTATTTATTTGTAAATGATGTCATGGTAATTCTATCTGTCTGCTGTATTAGCATATATGTGTGTGTGTGTGTGTGGTGTGGTGTGGTGTGTGTGTGTGTGTGTGTGTGTGTTGTGTGTGTGGTGTGGTGTGTGTGTGAGAAAAAGTGAAAGGGCTGGAGTGGATTAGCTGGATCATGTTGGATAATCCCAGGGATCTGAACACACACACTCACACACACACACACACACACACACACACACACACACACACACACACACACACACACACACACACACACACACACACACACACACATGAATCCACAGCAGTGCTTGCATATGTAGAGAGCAGGTGAAGCAAAATCTCTATGAAAGATGAAAGAAAGTAACAAAAAAAGCTGCACATTTTGTTTTAAATGAGAGAGAGAGAGGGGGGGGGTGTTGTGATTTACTTTGCTTTTATCAGTTTTATCAGCATCTTGTAATGGCGCTGTTGTGTGTGTGTGTGTGTGTGTGTGTGTGTGTGTGTGTGTGTGTGTGTGTGTATAGACAGTGCTCTTGTGATCGAACATTCATCACATTGACACCGTTAAATACTGCAGCAGTCAGCTCCTCCTTTCTCTCTCTCTCTCTCTCTCTCTCTCTCTCTCTCTCTCTCTCTCTCTCTCTCTCTCTCTCTCTCTTCTCTCTCTCTCTCTCTCTCTCTCTCTCTCTCTCTCTCTCTCACACCACACACACACACACACACACACACACACACACACACACACACACACAAACACATACACGCACACACACACACACACACACACACACACACACACACACCCTGGTAGTCATCTTGGATCACTCATTTCACTTTTTTGCACAACAAAGAGAAAAAGGGTCACCACAATTCACCAAAAGGAAAAGTTCAATTTAATCCTCTAATAGTGAAGTGAATTCATTGCTCCAGGCTGTGAGTGAGAAACATGACGACATAGTGAGACATAGTGTGGTATAATCTAATGAGAAATGGTGTGGTATGTTATGAGGTAATGAGACATGGTGTGGTATGTTATGATGTAATGAGACATGGTGTGGTATGTTATGATGTAATGAGACATGGTGTGGTATGTTATGATGTAATGAAACATGGTGTGGTATGTTATGAGGTAATGAGACATGGTGTGGTGTGGTATGATGTAATGAGACATGGTGTGGTATGTTATGAGGTAATGAGACATGGTGTGGTGTGGTATGATGTAATGAGACATGGTGTGGTATGGTATGATGTAATGAGACATGGTGTGGTATGGTATGATGTAATGAGACATGGTGTGGTATGGTATGATGTAATGAGACATGGTGTGGTATGTAATGAGACATGGTGTGGTATGGTATGATGTAATGAGACATGGTGTGGTATGTAATGAGACATGGTGTGGTATATTATGATGTAATGAGATGGTGTGGTATATTATGATGTAATGAGACATGGTGTGGTATATTATGATGTAATGAGACATGGTGTGGTATATTATGATGTAATGAGATGGTGTGGTATATTATGATGTAATGAGATGGTGTGGTATATTATGATGTAATGAGACATGGTGTGGTATATTATGATGTAATGAGATGGTGTGGTATATTATGATGTAATGAGATGGTGTGGTATATTATGATGTAATGAGACATGGTGTGGTATATTATGATGTAATGAGACATGGTGTGGTATATTATGATGTAATGAGATGGTGTGGTATATTATGATGTAATGAGATGGTGTGGTATATTATGATGTAATGAGACATGGTGTGGTATATTATGATGTAATCATACATGACGTGATGTACTGAGATGTGGTGTAATGTGCTGAGGCATAGTGTGAGGTAATTGGACGTTGTGTGACGTTGGTAAGACATAGTGAGACATGGGGTAACGTGAAATGATGTAATGAAGTATGGTGTGATGTAATGAGACGTGGCCTGGTGTTATGTAGTGTGGAGTGGTGATAAGTTGTAAGATGTGTGAGATGTGGTGAGATGTAGTGTGATTAATAGATCCTTTTATCCACATCTTTATTGTTCTTCTACTCCAATGGGTCAGGAGGCCGGGCTTGTGACCTTTGGCTGCCAACCTCCAAGCTTACTATCCCTGTTACCCCTTGTCAAGAAGGTGTGGTGTGAACTTCCTCAGTGCTACTTCCTCTATCAAGTGTGTCTTTCATACACAGCATTGTGGAAGAACTAAATTTCCCACATTTAGATTAGATTCAAACAAGGTTTGAGTGAACATCTGGGGCAAAAATCAGCAAAATGTCTTCATGTTGGGGGTAAAACCAGTTTTCCAGGCTTAAGCTGCTGTGGAACAGATGTCAGGGAATTAAGAGCCTACTAAACACACACACACACACACACACACACACACACACACACACACACACACACACACACACACACACACACACACACACACAGTGTCAGGATCGATCACACACAGACAGGCAGGAGTCTAATCTGTGTAATGGAGTTTGGATAATGGGACTGAGAGAGGGAGGATGAGGAGGAGATGAGGAGGAAGATGAAGAGGAGCACACAGCATTGTTGCTTCCACAGGAACATTTTTTTTTTACTCAAACAAAAAAAAAACATTCAGTAAGCCGTCATAGTGTTTGTATTGACTGACAGCTGTAGGGATGATCATACAGGTCGATGTGGCAGTGTGTGAACAGCTTACCAGGTCAGCAAGATTTCACTTTCCCAAACACCTAACAATGGGCGTGTCTTAGTTTTGAATTGGATCTGTTAGATAAAGTTCATATCCAAAGATCTTCCTTTTTTTTTCGGATTGAAGAAGTATGATATTATGTCTCGGAGGCTGGAGTTGCTGGAGTTTCCCCATGTTTCGAGACCAATATGTGGCTTAAGGTGGTGTAGTGTAATGCAGTGGTGGATGACGTACACAGACTTAGAGATTCACTCAGTAAAATGTGCCTCCACTAAAAGTAAAAGTCTCTTTAAACTTTTACTTGAGTAAAAGTACAAAATGATTTGACTCAAAATGTACCTAAGTATCCAAAGAACTATGATTTATTACGTCTATAATGTTCCTATTATCATTTTTATCACAAGACTTTTCTTATTCAACTCAGTTTATGTGATAAGACTTACTTTTAGCACATTGATCTATTAACAGAATGATATTAATGAGTCAAACACTGATTAGTGTTATATGGTGTCATATAGTGTTATGTATTGTGGTGTGGTGTGTGAAGTGTGATAATGAGTTCCTCAAAATCAATATTCCTCTATACAAATGCGTCAGGAAGCCGATCTTGTGTCCCTGTCCGTTACCTTTGACTCCGTCGACCTCGGAGCTTTCTATACTTGCTCCTCCCTGTGAAGACGGTGTTTTGGGAATTCTGAAATTTGGCTGTTATATTGGAGAGAAGTGTAATTGAGATCGATGAGGGGCGAAACTTTTCTCTCAGAACAGAACCTGAGCGTCAGCTCTTTGTGGGCCGGCTGTGTAATAGCTCGCTGAAACCCGAGGGGAGAGCGATGGGAAAGCCCTAACTTTGTCGGCTTCGTCATTGCTTTGCTCGCCGATCGCTCACCCGCTAAATTGCTTTATCCGCGAACTACTCCAGCAGCCAAGTTTACGTCAATAACCTTCAGAGATGGGTTTTATTGACGGCCGAGCGCTGGCTTCCAGCGGAGTCGTTTTGGCTTTGACGCGAGGTCACCGTGCCTCCTGCTTCACTAAAAACCCTGAAACACCAGAGCTTACATATGGAGAACGTTCTGGAACATCACAAAGGGCTGGCTTTTGTAGGCCCTAAACAATCAGGAGTTTTGTCTGAAGAAATTATGGAATTAGGGAGAAATTCACAATAATACAAGATAAATGTATTCTTATTCTGAATTTATGTTGATCATGAGTATTATTATTATTATTATTATTATTATTATTATTATTATTATTATTACTGTTGCTGTGATAAATAAAATAATAATTAAATTATAATTATTAATCCCCAACCAGCAATTATCTCACACTGACCTCAGTCTGACTTATAATACATTCACACGGAATTCTCTTATCCTCTCATTTTATTTTGATTTGTGTTTTTTGTTTTTTTTGCATTGTGTGTGTGTGTGTGTGTTTGTGTATGTGTGTGTGCTGATATACACTCAGCCTGTAAATGGAACATCTCATGATCAGACTGTACATACTGTATATAATGTAATGTTTATACTGTAAAATGACAGTAATATACTGTATTACTGTTTATTGTTCAGTGTTCGCCGTCTTTCTTTAAATTTCTCTCTCTCTCTCTCTCTCTCACTCTCTCTCTCTCTCTCTCTCTCTCTTTCTCTCTCTCTCTCTCTCTCTCTCTCTTTTTCTTCAGTGAAGGGAAATGCCACATTCTATAAACATCTGTGTATATATTTGTGTTGTAACAGTTTGAAAAAGAAGAAACATACATGTACTGTATGAGGGTGTGATGGGCAGCTGTGCACATACTTCTAGTTATGTCATTTGTTCGTTTTTCATCTCTTATTTCCTCCCTCCTGCCCTCTTCTTTTCCTTTCTAGCTACATTTTATTAATCCTTCTTTCAGTCCTTTAATCCTTTCTTCCTTCCTTCTTTGCTTCATTCTCACCTTCTGTACCACCTCCTTTTTCTTCATTCCCTCTTTACATCGTTCCATTCTTCTTTCATTTCCTCCCTTCCATCATTCCTTCCTTTCTTCCCCTTCCCTTCTTCTCTAGCTTGCTTTCTTTCATTCTTTATTTCTGTCTTCTTTCCTTTAATCTTTCAATCTTTCCTTCCTTCATTTTTTGTTTCCTACCTTTTCCCTTTTTTCCTTCTTTCCCTTCTTCGTATTTTCCCTCCCTCCTTTCTTCCTTGCCCCTTCCTTCCTTACATCTTTCCTTCATTAATTCATTCCTAGCTTCATTCAATTTCTTAAATTTTTCACTCCTCCCTTCCTTCTTTCCTTTCAGCCCACATTCCTTCATTCATTAATTTCTATATTCCTTCTTTATTCCCTCCTCCTTTCCTTTCTAGCTTGCTTTCTTTCATCCTTCCTTCCTTCCTTCCTTCCTTCCTTCCTTCCTTCCATCCTTTCTTAATATTTTAATCTGTACTTTCTGCCTTCCTGATTGTCACCTTTACTACCTCCTCTCGCTTTTTCCTCTTCTTTCCTTTCTTCTTTCCTCTCTTCATTTTTACCTACAATTTTCTTTCATTCACTTCCATCTTCCTTTCCTCCTTCCTTCCTTTCCATTTTTCCTTCCTTCATCCCTTCTTTTCTAGCTTTATTCTTTCCTTCCTCTCTCCTGTCCTTACTAACTTTCTTTCATTCCTCCTTAATTTCCTTGTTTCTTTCCCCTTTTTCCATTCTTTCTTCCTTACCCCTTTCTTCTTCCTTCCTCCTTTCTTCTACCTGTTTAGTTGTACTAAGATTCTCCTCAGCATGGCTTTTAATGAAAAAGACAAAAGAGAAGCTGATCAAGCAGAAATGAGGGTGTAGAGACTCCTTACAGTCTATTTTTTCAGCTTTTGTCTTTCTCTCATGTTCACACACACACACACACACACACACACACACACACACACACACACACACACACACACACACACACACACACACACACACACACACACACACAACTAAGCAGTGTGGATCGATAACTGCGTGTCAGGCCATTTCACCGTGTCAGTCGGCTCTTTACTCGACTCCAGCCGCTTTGCTGAGTGGACATAAAGCCGCATTGACAGACCGAGAGATGGAGTGTGGAGTGTGTGTGTGACAGAGAAAGAGTGTGTGTGTGTGAGAGAGAAAAAGAGAGAGAGAGAGAGAGAGAGAGAGAGAGAGAGAGAGAGAGAGAGAGAGTTAGAGAAAAATTCTCTATCAAGTTCCTTTCCCATTTCATTCAGCCTCTCCATCAGCTGGGAGAAAACGGAAAAAAACAGTAGGAAGAAATGGAAGGAATCATAAGATCAAGAGAAAAGTATGCTGAAAAAGTGAGATAGAGACAGAGAGATAGATAATAGACAGACATGTAATTCATTGTGAGTGTAACTTTTACCTCAGCAGGAAATAGAGCTCTTTGAAACCATTGTCTACGTCTCTGTGAGGCATATTTATATATATATATATATATATATATATATATATATATATATATATATATATATATATATATAATATATATATATGATGTGGTATAAAAAGGTTTCGAGACCAATAGCTGTTAACTGGTGCTATTCTGACTACGTCTGCCCGGGATTTTTCTCCAAGTATACCCAGAAACTAAAACTTTAGAGCCTATGGTTATTTGTTGTTGTTGTTTTTCACGATACCACGCTGTAATTGAATCGCTCAGAAAGGGAAAAGTTTATAACCCTCGTGGAATCTTATAATCTAGCTACGCAAAAAAAATCAACAAACCATACGTACGGAACACACGTTTTTGAAACCAGCTCAAAACCCAGAGCACTTCCTGTACTATAATACAACCCAGACTCTCATTTCTTTCCCGTTCCTCACGGCATTAAACACAATAATGTTGTGGATAGCTAGCGGACTTTTATAGCTGTGCGTGGAGCTCTGGACTGCATCGACACTTCTGAATATAATCGTTCTGTTTAACACCAATCCCTGTGCAATCGTTCACTTGCCTTATGAATGTAAGGCCTGAGTATACAGGCTTGGTTTCCCAGGAAGGGCATTTTCAGCTGTTTGTTTGTGAGTTTATAATTTATTACACCTTTCATTGGTTTTATAATTCCATAGCTTTAGAGTAAAATTGTAATATTAAAAGTGAAACTTTTTGAGGATTAGGATATCTGTACCAAAAATCCTTGATGTACACCTTTGCGGGAATCCAAAGTGAGTGTGGTTTGTCTGGAGCTTGTTTGAGGAGGCAGCGACTGGTTGGTTGGAGAAATAAATTAATGTTTACATTTGTTGTGTATTGTGGGAATTGGTAGCTTATGGTTAAGACAATGGACTTCTGATTGTAAATCAAACCGCAGCACTATTAAACTTCTGCGCCTTTGAGTAAGATACTTAACATTCAACTGCTCAGTTGTGTATCCCAATTCCAAAAAGTAAAATGTGAATAAAAACAGAATGCAATGATTTGCAATGGTACCCCAATGTAGTTTACAATAGAACATAGAAAACATATCAAATGTTAAAACTGAGGAAACTATTTTAACTAAAGGTAATTTTGAATTTGAGCTACAAGTCTCAAAACGTTAGAACGGGACAACAATAAGTGTTGACAATAAGAAAACAGTTGCAAAAATATTTTGCTAATAATGATGTTAATTGACAGCAGGTCAGTAGAATGATTGGGTATAAATAGTATATCTTAGAGAAACAGAGTTTTAGAAGAAAAAATGGGTGGAGCTTCAACAATGTGTGAAAGACTGTGTCTACAAATTGTGGAACAATTTCAGAATAATGTTCCTCAACATAAAATTGCAAAACTGTTAAATAATTGATCATTTACAGCACATAATATCATCAACAGTTTTAAGGAATCTGAAGAAATCTCTGTGCACAAGGGACAAGGGCGAAAATTAATTCATTAAAATTAATGAATTTAAAACAATCACGTTTCTGTTATGGAAATCACTACATAGGCACCATAGATCATTGTCTGTGAACACAGTTTGCCACATCACCCACAAATGCAGGTTAAATCTCTGTCATGGAAGAGCAGAAGGCATGCTTGAACATGATTCAAAAATGCCACCAACCTCTCTGTTCCAAAGTTTATTTAAAATGTATCCAGGCAAAGTAAAAAATCTGTTCTGTGGTCAGATAAACCGAAATTGCAAATTCTTTTTTTTTTCAGCATGGACACCATGTCTTTCAGACTAAAGAGGAGAGGGACCATCTGGCTCAGTTCAAAAAGCTGAATCTCTGATGTATGGGAGTGCATTATTGCCTGTGTAATGGGCAGTTTGCACATTTGGAAAGGGTTCATTAATGCTGAATGGTATATACAGGTTTCAGAGCAACAAATGCTTCCATCCAGAAAATGACTTTTTTTTAGGGAAGGCCTTGCATATTTGAGCAAGACGATGTTAACTGCGTACTGCATCGATTTTTGAGACCTGTTGCAGCAATTTAATTATATATTCTTAGTTTGAACACAGTGTCTTTTGGAATTGCGGTTGTAAATTAGATCATTGTACAGATAAAGACTGTATATGCACTGGAACATTTAAAGGAATGGTTGCAAGCGAGAAGAAGAAGAGTTGGATTCTGTATTATATCTATTAATTGTCACTTTTCACAAGTTTACTCCACAGTCCTCGCTGGCATCTGACCACCTACTGGAAAAAGAAAGAGTCCGTTAATTGGCTGCCACAAACCCCACACATGTGTAGACAATCACTCATCACCCACTCGATCTCTGTGACTCAACCTCCCTCTTAGACAATCTCTAAATGTCCAGAGAATTCTTGACTCCACCAGTTGCCACATCCTCAGGGGTGGGGCAACTCTCTTTCCTTTCGAAGATGAACTTGGTTGCAGTGAGCCTGACTAGACTGCTGTGGTGCCAGACTATGCCTATGTTAAATTTGTAAGAATTAGGCTGCAGAGGCATGCACCCTTATATTAAATCCTTGCTTGAGCAAGGATCAGTAGGCGCAGTTCTGTAAAGACCTTTTTAAAAACTACCAGTAGACTCAGGAAGCCGTGCAGATTTCATACATGTCTGTTTATATGCATCGCATTCGTTATTTTTTTTAACGTAATTACTTATTCAACTTGGACCTTCCAGAGTGTAATTGAAGGCTGACCACCTACATCTGATCCAGGCTACACAACAACACAAGCTTCTTAACATACAAGCATCTGTAAATGTGTAGTTCCTTCATGGTTCCCTCTTGGTACAGGGGTATCCCCTGGTCCTCTGTGGGCAAATGGACTGTAGTGCCTCTGCCCTGGTACAGTGGTATTCTTCTCATGGTAGTGGTAAACTACTCCTAATTTGACAACTGACTGCAAGTGCTTTTTTCAATTTGGACATTTTGTTCAGGTATACTGAGGAAGAGCTTGTCCACATTCTTAGAGTGGGACCCCCAGGCTCAATAAGCTGTGCAGCTTAGAGATACTTCTGGGTATCTAAAAAAGTGGCACATGCTGGAACAGCTGGCACCTGCTAGAGTGTAGCTTGAGAATGAGAACCTGGGTCTGGTTCAAACTCGCTGTGCTTGGACTCTGTCCAGGTGGACCAGACAGGTGGACTCTGGGAGGGAATCCATCGGTTGCTCAGATGTGGCTTAATTAGCGTGGCCACTTTAATGTTTAGTGAAAATAGGCCTGGGTGAGGTCTGCAGACGTTCATGCAGCCCTTCAGTTAACTTCATGCATCAGAGGAACTCTTCTTACCCTTTTATTACCCATTATTAAACTGGACTAAGCTTCTTTATTGATTTCTGCTTCGAGTGACAATGTCTATAGATCCCTAATTCCTCCTAGAAGCATGAAATGGCAGCAAATGGCTATTAGCTTTACATTTACAGTATTTAGTGGACGCCTTTATCCATAGCAACTTACAATAATTTAATTCAAACAACTAAGCAGTTCAAAATTCAAGATTTTTGATTTGTCACAAACCTCGTTATGTACACAATAAAACCTGATTGGCTGCTCAGAAAATTGTGTGTTAAGAATAAATATAAAAAAGAGGAAATATGAGAAAATTTTATAGAAAATAGATAGTAATAAGTATAAATGAGAGGGAGGGCAGTGGAGTGGTGCGGTTGCAGAGAGAAGAGGTGGAGAAGGTGGATGAGTTAAAGTCCTAAGGTCAACAGTGCAAAATAATGGAGATTGTGTTAGAGAAGTGAAGAAAAGAGTGCAGGCAGGGTGGAGTGGGTGGAGAAGAGTGATAGCAGGAGTGATTTGTGATAGAAGAGTATCTGTGAGAGTGAAAGGGAAAGTTTATAGGACCGTGGTGAGACCTGAGATGTTGTATGGTTAAGAGACAGTGGCATTGAGTAAAAGACAGGAGGGGGAGCTGGAGGTAGCAGAGCTGAAGATGTTGAGGTTTTCGTTGATGACGATGGACAGGATTAGAAACGAATTTATTAGTGGAACAGCGCATTGTAGGACGTTTTGGGGACAAAGTGAGGGAGGTGAGATTGAGATGGTTTGGACATGTGCAGAGGAGGGACATGGGGTATATCAATAGGAGAATGCTGAGAATGGAGCCACCAGGAAGGAGGAAAAGAGGAAGACCAAGGAGGAGGTTTATGGATGTGGTGAGGGAAGATATGCAGGTAGTTGGATTGAAAGAGGCAGATGTAGAGGACAGGGGGGTCTGGAGACGGATGATCTGCTGTGGCGCCCCTAACGGGAGAAGCAAAAAGAAGAAGTTACTAGATAGTAATAAGTGATGGAAGAAATAGCGCAAATATTATTTGTATGTGCAAAAGTCAAGTATAATTTGTGTGGAATGTAATGGGGAGTGACAATAACAAACCAAAAAAAAAAAGAAGAGGGAACTGTAAACAAGAGTGTACTTGTAAATAAACACAAAATGTAAACACAAAAAGTTGTGCGAAACAGCATGGAAACAGTTTTATATAGTTATAA
This sequence comes from Silurus lanzhouensis, assembly GCA_039877035.1. Taxonomy (NCBI): domain Eukaryota; kingdom Metazoa; phylum Chordata; class Actinopteri; order Siluriformes; family Siluridae; genus Silurus; species Silurus lanzhouensis. Next base: position 3,999,319 of record JBCEWE010000191.1, read on the forward strand.
TAAAATAACAATTTAAAATGGATTGTTCTGAAGACATGGATGTGTGTGTATTGAGTGTGTAGATTTGTTGCAGTTCAGTAACACACAATTGAGTGAGTGTGTGTGTAAGTTTAAAGTTCCAGTTCAGTTCTGTGTGTTGAGGAGTCTGCTGGCTTGAGGGGAAAAATCTGTTGCACAGTCTGGATGTGAGGCCCGAATGCTTCGGAACCTCTTCCCTGATGCTGGGAGAGTGAAGAGTGTGTGTGAGGGGTGTATGGTGTCGTCCACAATGCGATTAGCTCTGCAGATGCAGCATGTGGTACAAAGGTCTGTGATAGAGGGGAGAAAGACTCCAATCATCTTCTCAGCCGTCCTCACTGTCACCTGTAGGGTCCTACATAGATGTTAGTTTTTAGTTCAGTGGTTAAGAAGTTAGACTTCTGATCAAAAACAGATCATGAGTTTAAACCCCATCACCCAGCTGATGTTCCTGGACTCTTTAGTAGCGCCCTTAACCCTCATCTGTTCAGTTGTATGATCTGGAGACAGGGTCCATGCCCTTTTATAGGCATTGTTTGGAATCACAGGTTCTTTGAGGTCTTTGTGTTAGCTTTAACTACTTTGACAGAGATTGCAGCTATATACAGTGCCAGAATTCTGTGTGTGTGTGTGTGTGTGTGTGTGTGTGTGTGTGTGTGTGTGTGTGTGTGTGTGTGTGTGTGTGTGTGTGTGTGAGAGATCCAGCTATTGTGAGTTTAAGGTTCACAGTAAGTGCAGTAGATTAGAGCACTCTGTGCCTTTTCCTGTCTCTGCTCTTACACTTTAATGTGTGTGAATGAATCCTGAGTGCTGGAGCGCCAACGGGGGGTTTCAATAGACAAACCACCGCAGTCATCTCACACTCTACTCGCTCGGATACCTCACACAAACACACACGGTGTCGGAAACACACCGGGGCTCTCCACCTGGCGCCTCTTAAACACACACACACACACACACACACACACACACACACACACACACACACACACACACTCACACATACTCACACAGACATACGAGAGGCAACCACCCATAATGCTAACAACATGAAAGGGAAATAAATGTATTTATGTCTCAGTATTTTAACCAAGCAAATTGCTTTAACTGTATTTTGTATGTGTGCAAGCCAACACGTGTGTGTGTGTGTGTGTGTGTGTGTGTGTGTGTGTGTGTGTGTGTGTGTGTGTGTGTGTGTGTGTGTGTGTGTGTGTGTATGACAGGGATAATGAGAAGTGCTGCTCTAATTGCTGCGTCTTTCACACTCTTCTCCACTTGAGATGCTCTGGGGGAATGATGAAAAGATTAGGAGAGGATGGAGAGTGAGTGAGTGAGAGAGAGAAACAGAGAGAGAGAGAGAGGAGAGAGAGAGAGAGAGAGAGAGAGAGCGAGATTAGACTGCACTGTGCATGCCTGGCATCATGTTAAGCATGACCTCAGGTCAACCCTCCACTTGTCCCTCCCTGGGGGTGTGTGTCCTCTCTCTTGTGTCTGACACACACACACTCGCACACACTTGCACACACACACACACACACACACACACACACACACACACACACATAATAATAATATATATATATATATATATATATATATATATATATATATATATATATATATATATATATATATATATAGTGCCCTCCACAATTATTGGCACCCCTGTTTAAGATGTGGTCGTGGACTTCTAAAAATTCTCCTTTTTTTTAAAACAACATAGAACCCAAATGCAAAAAAAGAGAAAAATCCAGCCTTTCATTTAAGTACATTACTTTGGTGGTAAAAAAATCACACATTTAGAAAAAAAAAAAAACTTGAAATCATGTGTGCCACAATTATTGGCACCCCTAACAATTCCACTGAAAATTTTAATTGTTTTTTTTTTTTTATATATTTTTCTGTAGTTGCTAAGGTTGGTCAGGGTATCTAGGGACTTTTAATTAGTAATTCATGATTTCCTGTTTCCCTGGGGTATAAATATGACGTGACACAGAGGCCATTTGTCAACATGGCAAAGACAAGAGAACACACCATTCAAGTAAGGCAGATGTGTGTCGACCTTCATAAGTCAGGCAATGGCTACAAGAAAATAGCCACTCGCCTTAACTTGCCGGTATCTACAGTCAGAGGAATCATTAAGAAGTTTAAAACAACTGGAACAGTGACAAACAAGGCTGGAAGAGGTCCCAAGTTTATCTTGCCACAACGCACAGTGAGGAGGATGGTAAGAGAAGTAAAAAAATTTCCCAAGCTCACCGTCACAGAATTGCATCAAAGAGTGGCATCTTGGGGTCACAGAGTCTCCAAAACAACCATCAGACGCTCTCTACATGCCAACAAGCTGTTTGGGAGGCATGCAAGGAAAAAGCCTTTTCTCACTAACACTCACAAACGTAAACGTCTGGAGTTTGCTAAGTGGTACTGGGACTTCAACTGGGATCGTGTGCTTTGGTCAGATGAGACTAAGATTGAGCTTTTTGGCAACAAACACTCTAAGTGGGTCTGGCGTAAAACAAAAGATGAGTATGCCGAAAAGCACCTCATGCCCACCGTGAAGTATGGTGGAGGATCTGTGATGCTGTGGGCCTGTTTCTCTTCCAAAGGCCCTGGGAACCTTGTTAGGGTGCATGGCATTATGAACGCTTTGAAGTACCAGGATATTTTAAATAAAAACCTGATGGCCTCTGCCAGAAAGCTGAAGATGGGTCGTCATTGGGTCTTTCAGCAGGATAATGATCCAAAACATGTGGCAAAATCTACACAAAAGTGGTTCAGCAGTCACAAACTCAAGTCCTCCCATGGCCATCTCAGTCCCCAGACCTCAACCCAATCGAAAACCTGTGGGGCGAGCTAAAGAGAAGAGTGCATAAGAGAGACCCAGGACACTGGATGATCTAGAAAGATTGTGCAAAGAAGAATGGTCAAAAATCCCTCTCTCTGTGTTCTCCAATCTTGTGAAATGTTATAGGAGGAGATTAAGTGCTGTCTTGTTGGCAAAAGGAGGTTGTACAAAGTATTAACATCAGGGGTGCCAATAATTGTGGCACACATGATTTCAAGGTTTTTTTTTTTTTTTTAAATGTGTGATTTTTTTACCACCAAAGTAATGTACTTAAATAAAAGGTTGGATTTTTCTTTTTTTTTGCTGTATATATATATAATATATATATAAACCAAAAATTGGATGGATGGATGGATGGATGGATGGATGGATGGATGGATGGATGGATAGATAGATAGATAGATAGATAGATAGATAGATAGATAGATAGATAGATAGATAGATAGATAGATAGATAGATAGATAGATAGATAGATAGATAGATACTTTTATATGATTTAAAGATGGCCGCTGGTCAGGAACGTGTTGATGTTGCTGTCTGGAGTAGAGTCTGAGCCGGCGGTGTGTGAGACTGAAGTGGAAATGACCGTGTGTCGTTACGGTTTGCTGCATGCTGCTCAATTAGCTCTGTTTTCCTCTCATCTGTACCATCAGGCGATCAAACGAAGACCCGGTTCACGTGGCTCTATAGTAAAAAAATCCTCTGTGTGTGTGTGTGTGTGTGTGTGTGTGTGTGTGTGTGTGTGTGTGTGTGTGTGTGTGTGTGTGTGTGTGTGTGTGTGTTCTTCTGTCATAAAGCTGAGAAACGTGTTCAGTATCAGTATCACAGTGTTACAGAACTGCCTGGTAAAGTTCTCCCGGGACTCATCAACTCAGCTGGGAATTACGCCACATTGGATAATAGCGCATCAGATTGGAGCTCTAATTGACTGAATGTGGACCTTGGTTTTATTTTGTTCTTGTTTTCTTGTTGAAATGTTGATGAGGATAAAGTCAATAAACACAGCAGAATGAGCTGTAGATGGGATATTTTATTCCCTGAGGCTCAGTACTATTAAACTAGAGTAAGCTGCTATTTCTACCATTTATTATTCGCAAAGTATTTTTGTATGTACAATTTAATGATAAACAAAATCTACACTTAAATGTTTAATGCACAGTGTTTAATGCATTAATGCTTTTGTGATCCTTGACTATTTCTAATAGGTGTCCACAAACGTCTGGCCATATAAAGCTTTCATCTTGATTACTAAATTTGGGAAAATAAAGCGTGTGAATATACAGTTTAATCCCACAATGCCTTGCAAAAACCTTCTATAAATCACCCATAGTGAACTGACAAAATCAAAAGAGTTTCCAGCCATCCCATAATAAGTGGGTCTCAGATGGGTGATAGACATGCCACTTTTGTCCGGCAACAGCGACGTGACAGGCGAAGACTGACAGTGATGGAAACACAGAGAGAAAAAAGAAAGAGTGTATATATCACTGCTTTTTGATGACCCGTCACTAGCACCATGGCAACAGGCCGAGCGGGAACTATGGGGTGTTTTTGGCGTTTGAATAATTTAGCATGTGGGTTTATGTAGCAGTGAGGAAGATGAAAGGGTCAGACTTTTCCCCTGACTTCCTATGTGCAACGATGATGATGCTCCCTATCTAGTGCACCCCATGTGACCTCACACATCATCACATCCTTTATCCCCTCTGCTGCTCACCGGCACGAGATCACAGGTTGTGAAAACGCGAGGCTG
>JBCEWE010000191.1:4008935-4014399 GCA_039877035.1 Silurus lanzhouensis
TTCATTTTCTTCATTTTTTTCTTTTTTTGTTTTTGTATCTTACTGTCATGTCAAGCCAGACAGCCATATTGGCTGGATCCTGCACTGACTCCCCGGAGTCTCTCGCAGATGGTCGGATGCGATCTCAGCACGCGTGACATTCCCTGTCTCTCGAGACTTTTGACTCCGATGTCGTTGTTTTCGCAGCAGAGAACACATGTACAGGTGCTCTAAACCAAAACACACACCAGGGGGACAGGGGGACAGGGGGGTCACAAAGGACAAACACTAACACAGGACGCTTCATACACAAGCAGCTCTTCCAGTGTCCTTTATCTGGGAGTTTCTGTGGAATAAAATCCTCGGATGATGGTACGTGTGTGCGGACTTGAAATTCCAGCCTTTGTATTAAACTACACTAGATGACCAAAAGATGATCTTACAATGATGATAGCAATACGAGAAATGTAAATTATTTTACGTTTCCCGCGGCAGTCCAGCTCACGCCAGCGGCTCCGCAGAGTTCAGTGGTCTCGGTTTTAGAGCGCATATTTTTTCTGTGTTTTTTGCGTTTCAAAGCCCAGTTTTAGCTCTTGTCTGGTCGTCAACGGACACTAAAAAAGAGTTCATCCGACTCCGTCCTCTAATACCCACAGTGGCGCTCATCCACGTGCTTGCCGTATACAGGTATACTGTGCAGTTTATACAGTACCCTACCGTAAATTGCTCTGATTTTCAAAATTATTTACTGTAACTTGTAAGGTTTATAACCTGTATTTATATATTATATATATACTGTATATTAAACTTGGAGCCACAATTGTATACGAGTTATTGGATGCAGTAGCATGACATTTTCCCTTCGTTTGAACTTGGATGCCCATGTGCACAAAGCAGCTTCATGAAGATATGCTGCTTTGTATAGTTTGGAGTGGAAGATCTCCTGCTACAGCGCTCTGAACTCAACCCTACTGAACCCAGGCTTCCTGTCCTACATAAATAAGAGAACTGGAAATTACTGTGGAACAGCAAAATGAAGACAGAATTTGGATGTTCAAAAAGCAATTTTATAATCAGTTGTCAACAATTATTTCATTTTCCAGCCACATACTGTATAATCAGGTGTCAGGTGTCCCGATACTTTTGTCACGCCGTGTATAATAAAAGAATGAAATCGGATCAAATGTGAGGATGTGGGAAGATTTTGGTCAGCGGCTCGCAGGCCACTTAATAATCTCTTCAGCGCTCGATATCGGCTTTGTTCAGGTTTCCCAAATCGTTACGCCAAATCACAGTGAAAACCTGGTGTCAAGCCCTCACATGGGACTGCAAACAAGCTCTAACGGCTTTACTATCGAACCCGTTCTACTACAGAGGTCCGAGTCTGGTTTAAAAGAAAAACAATAAAAAAAAACGCTGTAATGTGACTGCACCATAAACACCAGTTTCTCATTCAGGGATGCAGCAGCATTATCATTCATCTCTCTGTCATCTACGTCTCTTTCTTTTCCTTTTACTCTCCAATCGCTCTCTCTCTCTTTCTCCGCTCTTTCTCTCACCCTAATTTACTCCCCCCTTTCTTTCCTTTCCTGCTCTCTCTGTAATTGTGGTTGTAAATCGTCCGGCTCCTGGACTTCCCTGTACTAAGCAGCCACTATTATGCAGGCTTTAGTCTGGAGCCTCCTGATTGCAGCTGTCATGGAGTGTTGATTCACAGCAGACCGTCACCTCCATCCATCCTTCCATCCTTCCATCCATCTACCCATCCATCCATCCATCCATTCATCCATCCATCCATCCGTCAGTAGCAGTAACAGTGGCTTTGACAGTAGCAGTGATGGTATGAAGGCAGTGGCAGTGACAGTAACAGTGATGGTAACAGTGCCAATGGCAGTAACAGGAGCAGTAACAGGAGCAGTGACAGTAGCAGTGATCAGGGCTCCAGACTGCGACTAAAATGTAAAAAATTATAAATTGCGAGTAATATTTTTGCCAAGATCGCCACCTTCGACCATATAAATTTGCACGTTATGACCGGATAATCTGCATGTTGTGAATTTTTATGTGCATGTTCTGTGAGGAACGGCCTTTCACATCATTTGTTGACGTAATAAATAGAGACTCATGCACCGTCTACGCTTGAGTTAAAGCGCAAAATTAACCGGACAGTTAAATCAAAACTCACCTTCCTTCATCAGAAAAAAACATGTCGAAACTAAAAATATCAGACTTTTTAAACAGTCTCCATCTCTGTCCAACTCTTCCTCTGATGACACACCTGTTAGTAAAACTCAGGCTGCAGCTGTGGCAGCGTCGGAGAGAAAGAGAACGACAGACACACCGAGGACCATCTTTCTATGTCAGTCAGTAAAAACATAAATAAAATTGCGGAGAGACATTTAAAAAACTTCTTGGATTCAAGAGTTTTCATGGCTGAGGTTTGATCACAAGACGCAGAAAAAGTTTTGCGACTAAAGCAGGCAGAGAAACTGCGGGGGAAACTGATTTCATTACCTGAACAGATCATTTTCAAAAAAGAGACAGTAAGAAAACATGGCAATAGTCAAAAGCATAAAAACTCTCATGATCAGATAAACGTGAAACACGTGTCACAGAAAACTGCGTTAGCGCTCGCAGTGTCTCGTGCGTGCGGACTGCGTGACGAAAGAGAAATATATATATATATATGGAATTATATACATAACAAAAAAGTGAACTGAAAATATGTCATATTGTAGGTTCTTCAAAGTAGCCACCTTTTGCTTAGATTACTGCTTTGCACACTCTTGACATTCTCTTGATGCTACTTTGAAGAACCTACAATATTACATATTTTCAGTTCACTTTTTTGTTATGTATATAATTCCATATATAATTCCACATGTGTTAATTCATAGTTCTGATGCCTTCAGTGTGAATCTACAATTTTCATAGTCTTGAAAATAAAGAAAACTCTTTGAATGAGCAGGGGTGTCCAAACCTTTGGTCTGTACTGTATATATATATATATATATATATATATAATATATAATATATATATATATATATATATATATATATATAAAGGACGGACGGACAGACGACAGACAGACAGACAGACAGACAGACAGACAGACAGACAGACAGACAGACAGACAGACAGACAGACATTTTCTCAATTTCCAACACCATCTTATTTTTTTTTAAAAAGGTACAACCCCTAACCATGCGCTCATCTCCTGTCCAAACGTGTCATTTTTACACTTATGAGCCTCCTGAGGGAATCTGGAAAGGAACATTGAGAACCCTGCCTCCAGAATGTATCTGTTTTTCTTCCTAAAGATGGACCAATCAATGAAGCCTATGCATAATTCAGTGCACTATAGGAGGAAAGCTGAACTGTCATAAATTATTATTTCATTTGATCGTTAGGGTCCAATCTATTTGAATTAGCTGACAACGTTATTCATCAGTGCGTGTATAAATATGCATGGCTTTCTATTTACAGAGCCCTAAATAAGCCGCCGCCGCTGCTACCGCCGCTGCCTCCGCGACTGAAAATGAATTTTCTGCGTGAAATATGAATTTTTTCTGCAAAATAATTCAGCAAGAAATGAGAGCGAGGCGAAGGCTAGCGTTTCCGCAGCCCGAGATCACGCTCGCACGTTCACGTGTCCTTGACACTTCGATTAAATTTCAAACCAATCTCTTAATTGCGTGGCTTTTCTGCAGTGTCGCTCTGAACATGCTGTAAATCTCCTGAGCTCAGTGTTTACTGACGTTTCACAGAATTGGGTTTTGAAAAAAAGGGATTTTTATTTTCCGATTTTCATTTTTTAGATTACATATCGGCAGATTAGTCCCTGCGTGTTTTTTTAAGGCAAAACAAATGATGAAATTATGTTTAAAATCTAAATGTTTTATATTTTACAATCACTCATTGTAACTTTTTATCTTATGGTTTGACTTTGTGTTTTTTGGGTTTGTGAGACTTTTAAGTCAAGTCAAGTCAAGTCAAGTCAAGTCAAGTCAGGTTTATTTGTATAGCGCTTTTCACAACAGACATTGTCTCAAAGCAGCTTTACACAAATCAACAGTGATGGTGAATGGTGTGAATTTGTCCCTGATGAGCAGCCGTGGCGACTGTGGCAAGGAAAAACTCCCTTAGATGTTATGAGGAAGAAACCTTGAGAGGAACCAGACTCAAAAGGGAAACCCATCCTCATCTGGGTGACATCAAGAGTTTGATCATAAATCTTTCAACGATACAGAACACTGGAGAGTGAGAACTAACATGAGTACTGGAGTATAAGATTATAAGTGATGTTCTTTCTGCAGACTTAAACAGTCTATATGGTTAGTAGCTCCTAGTTTTATGAGCTCAGCATTTGTGATCATCACAGATCCAGCATCAGCTTCTCCATGCCAGAGCCTTTAAACACTCCAGGAGGTCCAATGTCAAACTCCACACATGTAGCGGGATCCAAATGGCACTGGTACGTCTCTAGATGGTTCGGGATGTTTGTGAGTTCGGCATCAACTTCTTCAAAGGTCCGTAATCATCATGAGGTGGGAGGTGACTGAAGCTGGCCAAACCTCAGGGTGTCTCGGGATGGGGAGAGAAAGAGAAGCAGTGGAGAGGAATTAGCGTTGCTGCTGTTCATGATATTAACAGCACAAGTTGATAATGTGCATGTGATCAGATGTTCTGGAGCACAAGGTTATGATTTTAACAACCCATATGTAAAATCATCAACCATCAGCTCAACTCATTAATAGTTTCATCCAATATTGTGGCTTCACTTCCAGAAGCTTAGATAGAAAAGCAAAAGCAATAAGCGAGTGACAGGAAATGGACGTCCCACACTTTTTTTTTTTTACAGTGTTATTTTGTGTATAGAATCTTTGGACATTCATTGCACAATAACCCCATCCTGACCCATCCCCCCCAACCCCACCATGACCACAACCCTGACCCCCCTGCCCTGCCCTGACCTGACCTTTCTTCCTAAGACAAAGAAGTTCCATTTTAATTTCAATTTAGATTGGATGTTATGTTAAAGATCCAACTGAGCAGCTATGGGATTCAGGGTCTTACTTAGGGGCCCAGGAATGGCAGCTTGTTGTGGCTTGGATTTAAACTCGTGACCTTTGGATCCAAAGTCCAATGCCAGCTTAAGAATTCAACGTAAAGCCCCATTTGTGACTCAAATATCTTCCTTAAGAGTCAACTATAAGTCAAATACTGTATGTGACTCTAAGTCAAATTAAAGTTTCGACTAGAACATTGAAGTCAAATGCTAGAATCAGCTCAACGATTCAAATGATATATTGTATCTGACCTTAATATCTGCCTCAATTATCCAAACTAACTTAATTATCCAAATCCAACAATGTGTCCATCTTAAAATGTCAACTCGAAGCCCCAAAAACTGTATCTGACTCAAATATCTATGTAAGATTCAACTCAAAGATTTGAGGGGTCAACTAAAGGATCCATTACAAA
>JBCEWE010000191.1:4020023-4030023 GCA_039877035.1 Silurus lanzhouensis
AAAAGTAAGTTACTCTGTCTTCAATTCAAATGCATTAGTTTCAGAAAATTATAATTCTACTGGATACAAAGACATTTTCTACAGTTGTCTACTTTCAAATTGGTGAGTTTGGAGAGCGCCACAAATGTGTGTGATGATCAGGTGTCCACAAGCGTTTTGCCACATATTATAGATTAATTCTTCATAAATAAAAAAAATTGGTACTGTATGTTTGGTTTATTGGTAAATAAAAAGCTTTAAATGTATAATAATTAACTCTCGGAATCGCTTCCTTGCTCAGAACACTTCATCGTACCTTTCTATCACTCCTTATTACTCCTTACCCCCTAACAGCACAGATTCCCTGCATAAATAATGCACAAGCATGTCAAACCTCACATTCGGCTCTATGACAGTATCTACAGGTAAAGCCTACATTTAACCTATTTCTTGTCACAGTTCTGTTAGTATATTATCTCTTCTTCTCCAACACTGATCATTAATGGAAACAGGAAGAGTGGCAGCAATACTTGACACTCAGTCTTGCAAAGAGGGAAGAACAAAAAAGAAAAACAACTTGGCAAAGTGACAGCAGACGGCAGTGCAAGTTGCATCAGGCGTCCTGAGACTCGCAGAATTATCTACAGAGAGAGTGATAAAAAAATATGTGAGATTTACTGCATCATTAATGCACATCATCTGTCTGATGCTTGCACAACTGTGACAGAGTCAGCTTGTCATCCAGTTCATATAATCAGTGTCATATATAATCATATATACATATATACACACGTAGATATATTCTTGGAAATCCTCAACAGGACCGAATGTTTAGGAACATTAGGAATAATATTTCAAACTACGTTTTCATGTTTTCACTAACAAATTCCATATAAATAAAAAAAAAACATTATTGTATTACATTGACATAATGTCTAGATGAATTCACTAAGGGTACCATAGGGGCTGCGGGGGTCCAAAATGTGCAGGTTTTTTTGGAGTGAGTTCCAGGGAACCACTGTATATAACTAAAAATATTTCATAACGATTAACCGCATGATTGTCATGATTTAACTCGCAATTAATCGCAACTCAATCGCACATTTGTATCTGTTCGAAATGTAAAAAAAGTTTGTTTAAAGTGATTACGGTGTTTTAAAAGAAGTAAATAATCAGGACCCCAAACAAAACTTTTGCTATGTTTCCACACGGACGGTTTCAATTTGCCGGATGTGTGCATCATGGCGGATTTTGCTGCTTAATTTGAGACTTGGCAAAAGTTATGAAAAACAAATTTTTGGTGGTGTTCATACTAATTAATTAATAATAATCGCGGGTTAATAAAATGAGTGACTTTACAATTAATTTGCGTAATGCGTTATCAATAATAATATCTCTATAACCGACTCCGATGTGATTTGTATACGTTACGTGTTTGACCATACGTTAAAGATACATATAAAGCAGCTACCGACGCGATTTCGATTTGAATCAACACACAATTATTTAATTTAATGCGATGCAAAGGAGAGAAATATGATGCTCTGAAATTCAGTATGGTGCAGACAGTTCACTTTTATTTCTTTGCTTCTGACAGACAGCAAATAATCAATTAACTTACAAGTAAGTGGCTTCTGACTTTTAATGCCTTTGTAGTGTAAAAAAAAGACGAAATAAAACGAGACATTCTTTTCCTGTTCTGACAGGCAGGCAGACAGACAGACAGACAGACAGACAGACAGACAGACAGACAGACAGATAGATAGACGATGAATGTCTTGTTGCTAAACTGTACACCATGTATATTGAGAGGGTGGAAGGTATGTATCTGTGGTTACAGGTGTGAAGATCAAGGTGTTTGACATCACGGCTGCTTTCGTTCCTCCTTCCTTCTGCCTTCTATCCTAATCTAATTAGGGACTGATTAAGCCGTGTCTAATGCAGTCAGAACCACGGCACACTAATGCAGTAAAATCAGTTAAACCGGTTAGCGTAATTGGCAGGAGTTTGCGAACGGCAGGAGATTTGCTTTAAATTATTTATTTGCTTTAGCAGACGCCACTCTGTAATCCGCTGCGACTTCTCGCCATCCCATCACTTACGTCTTCTGTTCGCCAAGCAAATTGAGGTGCAGAGTGATGTTCAAGGATACGACATGAGTCGACATGTGCTAAAATGTTGCGGTGGCATTGTGTATAGCATTTAGCTCGGTAAGTTAATTGGGAAATTACGAAATGTTACTACGGTTACAGTTTTTTACATTCATCTTAATTCAAGTTTAATTTCTATAGCGCTTTTTTACAATGGACATTGTCTCAAAGCAGCTTTACAGAACAAAAATTTTGTGAACTATGTGTATTAATCCCTGTATTTACTGTTTATGCAGCACATTCACTTACAATGCTGATTAAACTGACCGCAAACCTACATGTTTAATGCACTGAACAGCCTTCCAGCCAATCAGAACCAAGTATTAAGACAAACAATGGTACAAATGTAAAATGTTAATTAGTATATAAATGTTCATTGTGGTTTCCGCCTGACACACACAATTCCTTCCCAATTTGATCATCTTGTAAAACTCATCATTTTTACCTCACCTTTCATTTCATTTCAGCTAACTGTGAAGGGCAAAGTCCAACAATGTATATAGAAATAATTCCCTAAAAACTGTTTCCCAATTTAAAGAATTTTATGAACATCTTGGATCTAAAAGATATTTGACCAGTCCTTAATTTGAGCGAGGCCATTAACCCTCTGTGCCCCACCACTCTCACCCCACTTTCCTACATTGCTGGGATCTGTAAAGAAATAGCAATTTCCTTGTAAGATTAATAAAGTATTCTTGCAAAAATATATATGTTTCAGTTGTTATGTAGTGGAACTTTTAATGATAGTCATAAATAATCTGTGCTGAAAAATATAACTGTTGGATTACTCCAGTAGATCCTATAGAAAGAGCCATTCTACTAGAACATTTGAGAAATCTTTCTATTGAAACTCATGGAGAACCATCAAACTGACTGTTTCCTGTTTTACCCAGTTGATGTCAAATATAAAATTCAGGAAGTTTAGAATGTAAACGGATGCATAAAAAAACATTGCAGAACTTCATCAACATGCTACTTTTGGAAACGAACAAAAAGAAAAACACAACTAGCATGTGGACCGAACAGCATTTTAAATTAGCATTGTCTGTTTGTCCTGAGCCTCCGCTGAAAGTCAACTGTAATTACTCTGCTGCATTAGCAAACAAGCAGATGGTGCCCTGACCCGTTAATTCCACACATACAGTCCCCCCCACCCCACACACACACACACACACACACACACAAACACACACACAAACACACACGTTTTTATTCTTACAAGTAACTCGGAAGCAACTCAAATCTTCTGCTGCCAATGTTAGCCGAAGTGATTGGTTAATCCGTGGACTTGGTTGTCTGACATGATCTCTTTCATTGCAAATTGCTAATGTAATTATGGGGCACTGTAAAACCTTGGAAATTAAGTTTTTGAAAGCCTCCCAAAAAAAACCATTGCATCTTAATCCTCGTATAACGCTCTGGTCAAAATGAATGTTTACCATCAATGCGATGCTTTCGAATTTTTCATAAAGGGACATGTCCCAACAGGGGCTAGCGGAATTCTAACCAGCAAGGGGTTTTATTGTATTTAATACAATAAACTCTGTAACTCTTAAAATCAAAAAAGTATTTTTAAATAATTTTTAAAACTAATTCTATGTTCATTTAAACTGTCGTAAAATGTCACAGAATGTCTATCAGATGCTCCTGGACCAGAGTACAATTCTCATAAACCTGAAGAGTGACTTAGAAAAGCGAATCAAGGAACAATTTTTGGCAAACTGAGGCACATCATATCACTACACTTTTCAACCCGAGTGTAGTTCTCACAATATGGAAGAACCATATCAAAGAGAACATTCTAGCGTTCCATTTACACAGATGACTGATTACTTGGTAGCAGACTGAGGCCACCTTAATCAAATGCTCCTGGACCTAAGTGTATTTCCCAGACACCTGAAGAACAATATAGAGGAGAACATTCCAGGGTTCAATTAAAATAGACTAGAGTTTACTTGGTAGCAGATTGAGACCTCACTTTTGGACTCTTGGATTCTTACACACATGAAGAACCACATAGAAACAAACAAGGCTTAGGGTAACATATTTCGATTGGTTCTATTCCTCACTGACCCTTCAGTGGTTCTCTTCCCTCATTGATCAGTTTGCTGAGCCTGTGATGCTCACGCTTCTCTTCTTCAGTAGTTGAGCAGATAGAATAGCCGTCATAATCAATACTGTAAAGTACAGTATCTATAATCAATATCATACGACACTATGTGTCTATCGATACATCAGTTAAATAAATCATCTACACGTCTCATCAATTGTGTATAAACTCAAAAACTGTTAAAGCCTGAGTCAGAGCACTGCAGGGGTTTTCCTCATTCAGGGTCTTTGACTCAAGTTTCAGCTCAAAGAGTTAGATGTATGAAGGTCAGTAAGTCACATTATATGGACAAAGTTTGTGGACACCTGATAACTGGTATGTGTGTTTTGAATGTCTCACTTAACAATAAGTCCCCAAGTCAAATACATCCTTCCATCCATCCATCCATCCATCCATCCATCCGTGTGGTGATACCGGTGCTTGAACCTCCGACCTTCTAATCAGTAACCCAGAGCCTCAGAATCACTTTTAAAGTTACTTAAAAACACCATAAAGTCTTGGATTTGGTCTTTTTATTACCTCATGTATGAAAACAACAATGTAGTGGCCTCACAATCCAAGCAGTGTCTTATGCAGTCTGCGAGCTCATATTCCTGGTTCTCCAGTTGCATGTTCTTTCCATTTCTTTGTAGGGTTCTAATCAGGGTCTCTCCATTTTTTTGGGGGGGTTCTTATTAGGTTCTCTCCATGTTTTTCAGAGGGTTCTTATCAGGTTCTCTCCATGTATTTGTAGGGTTCTAATCAGGTTCTTTAAATGTCTTTTTGTAGGGTTCTAATCAGGGTCTCTCCATTTCTTTGTTGGGTTCTTATCAGGTTCTCTCCATGTTTTTGTATGGTTCTAATCAGTTTCTCTCCATGCTATTGTGGGGTTCTTATCAGGTTCTTTCAATGTCTTTGTAGGGTTCTTATTGGGTTCTTTTCCTCCCACTTCTCAAAGACATGCCTGTAATTGGATTGCTAATGTTATATGGTGTTGTGTGACAGACTGCAGGAGTGTATTCCCATCTCACGCCCAGGGGTTACGTCCTTTCCTCCAGCTTACGATGGATCTAAACGGAAAATCTCCCTGCTTTGCTTTATTACGGTTGAAATCTTGATCTCAGTGATAAGCTTGCACTTGATCGGCTCTCGTTTTCGGGGCGGCTGCGCTCGCGGAAGTGCTTTCTCCATCTTGTTCTCTTCATTGATTGTTTAATGTGCTCACTGTTTCATTTGTGATGGCTAATTTGCCGGATAAAGACCTTCCCACTTGCCCCAGGTCATCCTTTAAGTGGGCAGAACAGCACCAATTGTTTACCAAATTACCAGGGTGCCAACTCTACCACATGCCACGTGTATTTGTCCTTGGTTTTTTCTGTATTTGTTTTTTCTTCCACTGTGCTCAGCCGTAACAGCGGTATTGTTTGCATTAAGGATCTGGCCAGGGTAAATGGAGCTGTTTTCAATTAGTTTTCAAAGTGCTTATCCCATTAAAGATAATGACTTATTGATTTAATGACAGTGGTACTGTTGGTGTGAGGCTCATTGCTATCATGACTCTACTCTCTTCCCTACTTACTCAATTGCTTGCTCGCTTTCCTCACATTCTCCCACTCGCTTCACTCATTCTCTGAGAACGACTGTTCAATTCTTCATAAAAATACAACTCGGAGTCATTTGATTCTTTAGCGCAAAATACAGCCTAATCTGAATTGTGTTGCAGGGGGGGAGTTTCTGTTTTATTTTTTGGAGTTATAATAGCTGCAGAGTGGTTAGCAGGTGGAGCTGGACAGGTGCCAGGGTGTCAGCAGGGTGCAGAGGAACATGGCAGGAGGGAAAACCCTGATCTCATTGAGGATGTTCCCATGCATCACATTACTGCAGTACAGATGGGACATTTTCTCGCCCTCCCCCTCTCCTTTTCTATGCAGCGTTTACACATTTCTCCTTTTCTTCTTCTTTCCATCTAGCTTCTTAACAACGCGTCGCTTTTTCCTTCTCCCGCTTTATTATATTCATTTGTTCATTCATGATTCTTCAATTCGGAAATGACCTACTATCTCTATAAACGTATACTAATGTAGCCTGGTCTCCACAAGTGATCTAGTCTACGTGAATAGATCTCCCGAGAAGATCATCAACTCTACAAGCATCACCTCACATAAACTGATTTAAACTGTTATGTGTAATAAAAATAATATGAGGTCTGAGGAATTTATTGTAAAATTAGGAGTTCTTTATAGACAGTTAATCTATAGTGTGTATGATCTACTGCACAGTGATCACCATTAATGAGATTATCATAAAGATTATAGTAATCAATTGTATGTATAAGAATTTAAATAATGTGCAATCTGGTCACATCATCATTCGTATAGGAGGATTGCAGTATGGCTGATCACCTGTGATCTAAACTGATAAGAGGTCTAGAAGATGAGTCATCTACTCTATAACACTATTTATCTGTGAAACTGTAATATACAGAGACCTGCAATAGTGAGCTGGTTTGAAGCATGACATACTCCAGGATTTGTCTCATTAGTAATCTAGATTAGAGTATGCGTGATCAACTGTTATGATTTCTATTGGTCATCTAGTGTGGAGTATGTGTGATAAACAGTAATGTGTTTTCCCCTAGTAATCTAGTCCAGAATAAGTGTGATCTAGTGTAATGTGCTTTCTATTGGTAATCTAGATTAGAGTATGCGTGATCTACAGTAATGTGTTTTCCTCTGTAATCTATTGTAAAGTATGTGATTTACTGTAATGGGTTTTCCATTAGTAATCTAGTCTACAGTATGTAGGATAAAATGCAATGTGTTTTGTTTCTATTAGTAATCTAGACTAGAGTTATCTACTGTAATGTGTTTTCCTCTAATAATCTAGTCCAGTATATGTGTGATCTACTATAATGTGTTTTTTCCAGGTAATCTAGAGTATGTGTATGTTTTCTATTGGTAATCTAGACTGGAGTATGTGTGATCTACTGCAATGTGTTTTCCTTTAATGATCTAGTCCAGAATATGTGTGATCTACCACAATGTGTTTTTAATTGCTAATCTAGTCTAGAATACAGTAGGTCTGATCTACTGTAACATGTTTTAACCGGGTAATCTAATCTAAAATGCGTGTGATCCACTGCAATGCGATTTCAACACGAGGTCTCTTCAGCTAAGCTTTAGCAACCGATTTTATAATTAGCGATGCCCTGAAGAGCCACGCAAAGAAGTCTAGAGCACATGTAGATCCACTGTAAAGTGGAATCTGTCAATGATCTACTTTAAACTAGTGATCTACTGGACCGGACAAGCAGCACAAACTAATGGTTTCAAAAGGTAACTGCTAGCGAGTCATTAGAAGGAAACAGAGATTGAGGGATGAAACGTAGCACATTGAGAATACCCTGAAGGCCTGCTAATGAGAACACTGGGCTTTGAGTGATCTACCATCTGACCAACCAATCTTTCGAAGGCTAGATTCCTGTATTTGTGCAACTGTGTGTGTGTGTGTGTGTGTGTGTGTGTGTGTGTGTGTGTGTGTGTGTGTGTGTGTGTCTCTGAATAATCAGAATAATCAGCAGTTTGTTTTGCTAATGGCTGTTTTTCTCTTTCACACACCGTAGGGAGCGCTGCGTAATGAAGCGCCCACCTCCCAGACTAACACAACACACACACACACACACACACACACACACACACACACACACACACACACACACACACACACAGACATTGCCTGAAATGCTAAATACTCTTTCTCGCTCTCTCGTTTTGTCTCTTCATCCTCTTTATCACTATATTACATTTTAGATCATCATTAAGGAAAAAATATATGAGCTAATATACACATCTATTCAATAATTTATAGCTAATATTAGCTAATGGCTAGGTTATATTAGCTATATTGCTCAAATTTATCTCTCTCGTGCGTGCTTTTTCGCCTCTCTCTCTCTCTCTCTCTCTCTCTCTCTCTCTCTCTCTCTCTCTCTCTCTCTCTCTCTCTCTCGCTGTGGCAGGATAATTATCTGAGGAAGTATTAATAAATGGCAAAAGCGGTGTCTAATTTTGACCCAGAACTAAGGTAAGAAAGTCGAGGTGATTTGCTGCAGGACTGAGTGCTCATGCAGGGCTGTTTATCTGTGCAGCTACTCGGTTCCGCGTGACCCGAGACACCTTGGTGGAAGGAGCTTTCACGTGTAAAACGTGCAAACCGAAAACGTTACCAAAGGCGGGTGTGCACCAATCAGGGCTTAAAAATGTTAATGATGTACTCAAGCAACGAACCCCAGATCTTGAGAATTTCATAAAAAAATAAAAGACATCTCCTCCTTCACATCTTCTCCAGCCATCTTCTTCTGTTCTTCTCTTCTCCAGTCATCTCCTTCTGTTCTTCTCTTCTCCAGTCATCTCCTCCTGTTTTTCTCCTCCTTTACTTCTCCTTCTGTTAATCCTGTCTTCTCTTGCAGCCATCTCTCCTTTTCTTTTCCTGCACATCTCCTCTAACTGTTTCAACCCTCAACTTCTCCTCCTGCACTTCTCCTCCAGTCTTCTCCTCATGTTCTTCTCCTTCTGCACCTTTCATGCAGCTTTCTCATCCTGTTCTTTTTCATCTGCACCTCTCCTACAGCTCTTCTCCTCCTGTCCTTCTTCTCCTGCACTTCTCCTCCTGCACTTCCTCTCCTGCTCTTCTCCTCCTGCATTTCTCTTCCTGTTCTCCTCCTCCAGCGTCTCCTAGCCTTAGCTCCTGTGTGCTTTTATTGTTATTTATGTGCTCATTCATGGAGCGTGTTATTTATTGACGCAAAACCAGAACCAGCAGCAATATTATATTCCCAATTTTCATTTCAGCCTGAGCACAAATAAACAAACAGGTTGTGCGAGAGCTGTTTTATGAGCATGCACACACACACACACACACACACACACACACACACACACAC
This sequence comes from Silurus lanzhouensis, assembly GCA_039877035.1. Taxonomy (NCBI): domain Eukaryota; kingdom Metazoa; phylum Chordata; class Actinopteri; order Siluriformes; family Siluridae; genus Silurus; species Silurus lanzhouensis. Next base: position 4,029,181 of record JBCEWE010000191.1, read on the forward strand.
ACACACACACACACACACACACACACACACACACACACACACAATACTGAAAGTTTAATGGACTATGGACTGGCCATGTAATAGAATTACAGCTGGTGTGAGAATAGCAGAATCAGGCATTAGATCTCTAAAGGCTAACACACACACACACACACACACACACACACACACACACACACACACATACATACATACATACACACACACACACACACACACACACACACACACACACACACACACACACGAGAAGAGAAATGGCAGAAATAAAGCAGTTTGGATGGTAATACTTTGTGAGATCTGAAGTGAAGTGTGACAGGTGAACTGCAGACCTGCAGACTAGTGTATGCATTGCAAAGTGCTTTGTGTGTGTGTGTGTTTGTGTGTGTGTGTGTGTGTGTGTGTGTGTGTGTGTGTGTGTGTGTGTTTGTGTGCACTTTAGTGATCTTTTGTCTGATGTTGGAATACTGTAACAGAAGCTGTTAGAGGTTTTGTCTTTAGCTGTGCTTATTCTTCTCTGCGTGTGCGCGTTTGTGCGTGCGTGCGTGCGTGCGTGCGTGCGTGCGTGCGTGCGTGCGTGTGTGTGTGTGTGACCTTGACCATTAGTGCTGTGCTGGACAGAAGGAGAGGAGGGGTAGTGTGATGTTGAGCTGAGTTGTCCATCAACACTGGGGTTCAGTTGATTATTGATCAGAGAGAGAAAAAGGTGTGTGTGTGTGTGTGTGTGTGTGTGTGTGTGTGTGTGTGTGTGTGTGTGTGTGTGTGTGTGTGTGTGTGCATGCTTGCGTGAGCTTGTGTGCGTGTATATTTGTGTAATAGATGATCAAGTATCTGAAAAGCACA
>JBCEWE010000191.1:4037523-4040023 GCA_039877035.1 Silurus lanzhouensis
TTTGGGGGTTTTTATTCGTTTGTTGGGGGTTATGGAGGGCAAATTATAATCTTCCCAAATGAGTTTTTTTCCCTGTAAGCAAAATCCAACCTTTTCACAATGTTCTGGGAAGCAAAGTTAGCTGGGAAGCTTCTGAGTTTGGTATCTTGAGTTTCTGATCCAGGATGATCAAAAGATGTTTGTTGCCTTATGCAAAGACAAGACTTTTAAATTTGATGCTAGTTTATGATGCAGGAATTTATGATCATGGAGAATCTGATCCAGGATGTTATGATCCAGGAAGTTATAATTCACAATATTGTGATCCAAGAGGTTATTATCCACTAAGTTATGATTCATAAGTTATGATCCAGGAGGCTGTGATCCATGAAGTTATGATTCAGGAGACTGTGATTCAAGAGGTTATTATCCATAAAGTTATGATCCAGGAGATTATGGTTGAGGAGGTTCTGATAATGGAGGTCTTGGTTTGGGAGTTTATGATTCATTAAGACATGATTAATGAGACTGTGACCAAGAAGGTTATGATCCATGAAGTTATGATCCAGGGGATTGTGATCCAAGAGGTTATGATCCATGAAGTTATGATCGGGGACTTTGATCTACCGAGCTGCGATCCATGGGGTTATATTCCTGGAGTTCATCAAGAAGCATCTACAGCTTGTATCCATTTCTGAGAGAAGCACCTACATTTTCTTGTTCTGCATTTGGAAAAACATTGTGTTCTGATTGAAGCTCTTAAAGCAACACCCTCATGAGTGGAACAGGTTCTGCCCAACACCCAGGTAAAACCATGAGTATACCGAAGCATGCTGGTGGTAGCATTGTGCACAAGGACACGAATGAAGCTTGAAATACATATCAATATTTCTTTGTTGCATTTAGGCTGAAATATCGGTTCCAACAGGACAAGGAGCTCAAAAACCACAAAGGATTTGGAAAACACTTTAGAATCCTGGTCTTATATGTTAGAAGATCATTGTCCTTCTAAAATTGACGGTCTATAAGATATTGGCTACCTGCTATAAATGATTAGAAAATTTTTGATATGTTTTGTTGATGTTTTAGAAGATCTAGCCTATCTTGGCTGATGTGTTAGAAGATTTTAGCCATCTTGTCTTGATGTTCTCTTGATGTTCTTGGAAAGTGTTGCAGGACCTGAAGCTGAGAGACAGAATTAGAACATTTTGACAATCTGTGGTCAGTGTATTCAGAGAACATGACCTGGACTAGATGCGTTCGGTAAACTTAATAGACAGGGTGATATGTGTGTGTGTGTGTGTGTGTGTGTGTGTGTGTGTGTGTGTGTGTGTGTGTGTGTGTGTGTGTGTGTGTGTGTGTGTGTGTAAATTAAAGTGAACTGAAGGATAAAGATGAGCATTACACATCGCTCTAATTGCTACCGACAATCTGAAATACAGTAGAAGCTGAAAAAAAAGACAGACATGGCTGATGTGGTCATTTGTGTGTGTGTGTGTGTGTGTGTGTGTGTGTGTGTGTGTGTGTGTGTGTGTGTGTGTGTGTGTGTGTGTGTGTGTGTGTGTGTGTGAGCAGAGCTTAGAGAGATTGCAGAAGGGAAGATGATAAATTATTGTGGTTAAAGCAACATACTGCAGCACTGTTGACACAGCCATAATTTATTTGTGTGTGTACGTGTGAGTGTGTGAACATGTGTGTGAACATGTGTGTGTGTGTGTGTGTGTGTGTGTGTGTGTGTGTGTGTGTGTGTGTGTGTGTGTGTGTGTGTACATGAGTGTGTGTGTATGTGTGTGTTTTGTGTTTGTGTGTGTAAATGGAAGCACTCCTCATGTTCATACTCAGCATTTTGTTACTCTGACTGACATCGTCCTCCAATAACACTCTTCATAGCACTTAAACCAGTTAACTAATCAGAAACTGCCTCCTCTCTATCAACCAATCACCTGCCTCCTCTCCATCAACCAATCACCTGCCTCCTCTCCATCAACCAATCACCTGCCTCCTCTCTATCAACCAATCACCTGCCTCCTCTCTTTTAACCAATCACCTGCCTCCTCTCTATCAACCAATAATCTGCCTCCTCTCTATCAACCAATCACCTGCCTCCTCTCTTTTAACCAATCACCTGCCTCCTCTCTATCAACCAATAATCTGCCTCCTCTCTATCAACCAATCACCTGCCTCTTCTCTTTTAACCAATCACCTGCCTCCTTTCTATCAACCAATCACCTGCCTCCTCTCTATTAAACCAATAATCTGTCTCCTCACTTAAACTCATCACCTCTGACTCTTAACCAATCCCATGCCACCTCTCTGTTAACCAATCACATAGAGAGAGAGAGAGAGAGAGAGAGAGAGAGAGAGAGAGAGAGAGAGAGAGAGAGAGGGGCGGTCCTTCCTTCCTTGCTCTCTCTCTCTCTCTCTCTCTCTCTCTCTCTCTCTCTCTCTCTCTTTCTCTCTCTCCCTTCCTTTCAGCATTTCTTCTTTCCTTTCCTTTTATTTTCCTTCTTTTCTTTCTTTC
>JBCEWE010000191.1:4045023-4057523 GCA_039877035.1 Silurus lanzhouensis
ATTCTTTGACGCATCAAATCAACCAGTCCTCATTCAAATTTGTGTGGGTCTGGACCCCTCGGAAAAGCGACATATTTGGATGTCGCTTGGCAGTGGGGAAACAACCACAATGAGGCCAGAGGAAGCTCTGAGGACCAGAACGAAGCCAAAGGAGAGAGAGATGTCCTTTGTGAAGCAAAGAGGCAAAGCAAAATCATTAGTCGAGGGCAGGGTGGAGGCATCAAAGGGGTAGGAAAGTTGAGTTACACCTGCAGCAGGGTAAGAAAGGCAGGGTGACAGAGCAACATTCTAAATAGGTTTGAGGGGGATTGGGATGACAATGGTATACACCCAAAATGTAGTCTTACACACTGGCTCATTAGTCCCATATATGGATTATGAAGAAATCTTACACACCAGTATGGGTGTCCTGTACACAAATGTAGTCTTACACACCAGTGTGGTAATCCTGTAGACCAAGACTATAATATTACACACCAGTTTGCTGGTCCCATGCACCCTAAATGTAATGTTACACACCACCATAGTAGGGCAGAGTATATTCATCCACAGTAATTCTGTAAACCAACAGCGTAGTCTCAAACCATTTGCCTGGTAGTGTCAGTAAGAAGTGACCCAGGGATCATGGAGCCTCGAGGCACTGGTGCAACCCATTGCAGAACCATGCAGCCAGTGTGCAGGATTAACAAATGCACAGATAAAAAATCATCATGGTTCACAAAACTGGCACATATTTACTTCTGGTCTTTGGCTAAATCCAAATGAAGGGAACTGCTGTTGCAGTCACGTCACTCAAACGGTACTCGAACGAAAAAACGCACTTTAAATGCATTTTTCTGCATTGCTTTTTTTTTTATCTACAAGCCTTCCAGCACTGACAAATGCTAGCCTTTTAGCCTGCGTTAAATCAAACAACTGCAGCGTGCGAGGCGGAGAAGTCACAGAAACACATACGCAGCACAAAAATGGTCAGGAACGAGAAAGATGTATGATTAAGTACGGCACCCAATTACTAACAGATATGTCAGGAAGGGGACGAACCGATAAGCATAAATATTTACTCCCACCCAAAGGCAGCTAGGGGAACTAACCAGAAAGTAAACGCAGAACCGCGCTGCATCGCTACATTATGAAGATTAGACTCGGGTGTAGATGCTGAGAATGCGATGCATTAGAGGAGCGCAGTCGATGCACCGTCGCTGCACGGTCACTGTGCCTGTGTGATTCTTTGCTTGTTTTGGATTCAGTTGAATTTGATTAGCAGAAACTTTACGGCAGGTTTAATACACTCAGCTCGGAGCTTTGTGGCTAATCGAGTTTTAAAAGATCTGCCAAGTTGCGCTTTTTGTGCAGCGTGACATCAGAACTTCGCTGAACTGAAACACACTCCTGATATTAGATTCTATCTATCTATCTATCTATCTATCTATCTATCTATCTATCTATCTATCTATCTATCTATCTATCTATCTATCTGTAACCCAGTTAAAAAACATGGAGTAATGAGTGATGCTTGTAGTATCATTTAATAAGAGTATATAAATTAATGTAATAAGTTATGTTTAAAAATGTTAAAAGCAGTTTAAAAATGATTGTATGTTTATTGTTTAAAGTAAAAGAGAAAGTATTTCTGAGAACTGTCTAAACCAGCATTGATGGGGTTAACAACGATTGGCAGTAGAGTCAGGTGTCGGGGTTTGAGCAGGTGGAGGTAGAAGAGAGAGAGAGAGAGGGTGGAGCAGCGTGGAGCAGCCGAGTGAGGTGACACAGAGATTTTCTGAGTTAAAAAAGTAAAGTTATTAGTGCACAAACCAAGATGTAACTTGTTTCTGCTGATTGTTTGCACGACAACCGGATGAGGAGAGTGACAAGGTGCATGTTGAGAAACGGGAGGAATTTCTACACGAAGTTCAAAGACTGTTTACTTTTGTGCTATTGCTAATGCTAACGCTGAGTTGCTTCTGAAGAATATGCTGGAGTCAGTTCATTACAAGTGAATGACATTTTCTGGTTAAAGTTTGACCCTCAGTCGAACTGTTTGTGGAGTTTATCTACTGTTTTCGATCTGAAGACAGAGAGAGGACTCATACAGAGTTTGAAGCAACCCGGATTTTACTCGTGAGTTTTACCAAAAAACGTGGTGTTAAAAAAGAGAACGAGTTCGTGTTGTTATGCTGATCGGATGATGAGACTGCGCCCGTGACTGTTGGTGAAAGGCTGGGACAGAAACACCATCTCAAGGTATCTTTCATTTTGTTTGCTCGCTGACGAGTGAAGCGGCCATTAAGTTTTGGGCCACTACGAACACGAGCAACGCATCAGGCCTGCTACGGTATTTTAGTTTATAATACATTTGGTTGCCGGCTTTAGATTGCATTAAGGTGTGTTGTGGGCCCACAAAAAAAGTCTGGTTTAAGGGATTTTGAAGTGATAAAAGGAGGTTAAAAAGAGAGTTTATTGTTTAAATTCAAACCTGTGCATTTATATGGTACAGTATTGACATTGTTTACATTGTTGTGTTAAGAAAAGTGACAATTCAATTACAGTATTTTCATAAAAAAAAAGAGGAACATTTTATGTTGAAGGTTTAAAAAGAACAATTATATTTTTCTTTCATTTGTTTATTTCCTTTGAGATAACTTATTTTTTGAGTAAACAACTAAGAGATTTTCTAAAACTTTGTGTTGTGTTATTTTATTATTTACCTGGAAAGAGGTTATTATTTTATTTGTGAGAGTCCTACCTAGACACACGGTTAAAATCTTTATTAATGCTATAACTTAAGAAAGGTGAATTCATAGTTAGGTAAGGAAAACATTTCATGTGTGTATTTTAAAAGAGAAATCCAAGATAACATTTAAAATTGAGTTAATAAGGGTTAACACATTTAATTAATACGTTAAAAGAACCCAAAAGCCTTGCCCTAGTTAATATGAATACTGAGGGGAGCGCTACATAAAATGGAGGCACCGCTGGGATAGTCTTGGATTTTTCCGTAAAAAGAAAAAAAAAAAAGGTTAAAAGGTAAAGTGACCGACTTAAGTTACTAAGCTAATTTACAACCAGTATTAACATGGAAAAAGCTGAACTAGTGTCAGAGTTAAAACGCTGGTGTCGTGGTGAGGGTTTGGATGAGACTCATGCACTTATGACCATCGTCCCAGAAGAAGTAGAGATCAGTGAGGTGGAAGAAACACTGGGAACTATTAAGTCGCTAGGACGGGTGCGTGTCCGAGGGAGAAACTTCAGTGCAGGACTAAACCAACGGATGGTTTTGTGTGAGAGTAAAGAGACTGTGCAAGAGGAGAGGGTTCCTTCTGAAGTTGTGCCTGTTAAGGGTGGCGAGATGTGGCCTGTTATCATTATAGGAGAGGCCCAGACGGCTGCTGAAGGTTTAACAGTAAACTAAAAGGGTTGCTGCAAGCCGAAGGAAAAACTATGGAGGACCTCAAATCATTATTCCCCAGTACACCCCCGCCCACTAGCTCCACTGAATCCATCCTTCACGCTGTCGGAGATCTGTTGGAAAAGACAACTAAACCAGCTGATGGTGGGAGTTATGGTCGACTACGCATGTTCTCGGGAGCCCTACCAACGCCGCCAGGTGAGGAACCATTTGATCATTGGCTGGAGCAGGCATGGCTTTTAGTAGAGGAGACTGAAGGCTCTGATAGAGAAAAAAGACGCAGACTTATTGCAAGTTTAAAGGGGCCCGCACTCGAAATTGTGAAAGCAGCACGCCACATCAATCCTGATGCCAGCCCGAAAGAGTGTTTGGAAGCCTTGGAAAGTGCTTTTGGAAGTGCTGAGTCAGGTGATGATCTCTACTTTGCTTTCCGATTGATGCAACAGCAAAAAGGAGAGAAACTATCGGATTTTCTTCGACGTCTAGAGAGGTCTCTAGCTAAGGTGATTCAAAGAGGGGGTCTACCTGCTGGCTGTAAGGATCGAGCCCAACTGGAGCAACTGCTGAGGGGTGCAATCGCCTCAGACCTGATGCTGATCCAGCTGCGTTTGAGAGAAAGGAAGGCTGCACCCCCAAATTTTCTACAGCTGTTGACGGAGATCCGTGCTGAGGAAGAGTACGAAACCGCTAGAAAGAAGCTCAGTGCCTCAGTACATCAAGTTCATGCTAATACAGAAGTGGATACAAGGCAAACAGAGATCCAGAACTTAAAGGCTGAATTAAAAGAGCTAAAGTCAATGGTTGCATCAGTAGTGACCAAATCCACTGCAGTCAAAGATGATTACAGGGAGGTTAAAACCATTAGTGCACCAACTAGCTCTGAGAACCGGCAAGACGCCGAGCTGGCTGCCTTGAAAAAACAAGTGAAACGACTAAAAGTGAAAACTAGCAACAAGATGCCTGGGCATGATGCTGCTGTCACTATTTCAACCATGGAGGCTTCTAAACAGACTCCAAACTCCCCCAAGGGAGCCCCTAAAAGGTCAGAAGAGAATTTCTGCTATAGGTGTGGTGAGAGCGGACATTTTGCCACAAAATGCCGAAACCCTGAGAATCAAGCCAAAGTTATCAGAAAGCTAATTCATGCTTTGAAGGTGACAAAAGACAGACAGCAGTCTGGGGATACCACCACCAATGTAGCTAACTGTGAGGTCAAGAAAGGTGTTGTTACCTCCTCGGAGGCGGCTGGCCTCCCTGAAGGCTTGATTGGTCCACCCAGCATAGTACCTGTGAAAGTAAATGGATATAGCTGTGATGCCTTGCTTGATAGTGGCTCACAGGTCACCATTATCTTTGAGTCTTGGTACCAATCTTACCTCCCTGATGTCCCAATACGCCCAGTGTCTGGTTTAGCCTTGTGGGATTAAGCGAATCTGAGATCAGTTATCCATACCGTGGGTATGTAGTAGTCGACATTGAATATCCAGCAAAGGTTGCAGGTGCCGACCAGACGGTGACAGTTCTTGCCCTTATCTGCCCCCAGCCCCGAACTGCAGAACAGACTCCTATCATTGTGGGGACAAATGCCAGCCACATTCGACGTCTTGTACAGCAGTGTAAGAACAATGGCATTGACATCACGCAGACACTGGGGATACAAGCAAGTTACAGAGACAACAATCTAACAGCACCTAGCACGGCCACAGTCCTAGGAGAGGAGGGTGATATTGGCTGTGTGTTATGGCAAGGCCCTGGCCCACTGACTCTGCCCCTGGTGGTGACTGTACTGCAGTCTGTAGAGTTGAGTACAAGCTCCCAGTTGACAAAGAAATCTTGATGGTTGATTCGTCTCCGGTAGCTCCACTACCAGCGGGTGTGCTATTTCAGCCCATGGTGGTGCCCAGCGAAGAGGTGAACGTCAATCATTTCAGAATCTTGGTCCAAAATGAGTCCTCGACAGAGACAGCCATACCAGTTGGAACAGTTATCGGACATATGTATCTGATAGATGCAGTCACTCCTCTCACACCTTCCAAGGCAGCTGACACAGAGTTTGATGTGAACCTGATCAACTTCGGAGACTCGCCTGTCTCAGAGGAGTGGAAAGAAAGACTCCGTCAAAAGCTATCCACAAGGTCCCAGGTGTTCTCGTTACAGGAATGGGATGTTGGATTGGCAAAGGGAGTAAAGCACACCATCCGGATGTCAGATCCACGGCCATTCAGGGAGCGCTCTCGTCGCCTGGCTCCAGCTGACCTGGAAGATGTGAGAAAACACCTCCAAGAACTGTTGCAGGCAGGATCATTAAGGAGTCTCGTAGTCCATATGCATCTCCCATTGTAATCGTTCGCAAAAAGAATGGAACTGTGAGAATGTGCATCGACTACCGATTGTTAAACAGCCGTACCATCCCAGATCAGTACACAACACCTTGTATTGATGATGTGTTGGATTCAATGACCGGAAGCAAATGGTTCACCGTTCTTGATCTGCGAAGCGGTTACTACCAAATCGCCATGGCCGAGGAAGACAAGGAAAAGACTGCATTCATCTGCCCCTTGGGTTTCTTTCAGTTCGAGAGGATGCCACAGGGAATAACTGGAGCCCCGGCCACATTCCAAAGATTAATGGAGAAGGCTGTGGGTGACATGAATCTGCTCGAAGTCCTTGTCTACCTCGATGACTTGATTGTATTCGGCCGAACCTTAGAAGAACACGAAGAGAGACTTCTTAAAGTCCTTGATCGTCTGGCAGAGGTTGGATTAAAGATCTCATTCGACAAATGTCAATTCTGTCTTCCAAAAGTAAAATACCTTGGACATATTGTGTCAGCCGATGGAGTATCGCCTGACCCAGACAAGATCGAGGCAGTTACCAGTTGGCCACAGCCTACGCACCTGAAGGCTCTTCAATCCTTTTGGGATTTTGTGGCTACTACCGCCGTTTCATCGCCAATTATGCAGCCATAGTAAGGCCATTGTCTGAGCTCACAAAAGGCTATGCTCCGACCCAGCGGGGCAAGAAGACTGAGAAAGACAACACCAAGACTTACCTCAAAGAGTCCGAGCCCTTTGGTGAGAGATGGGACCAGCCCTGCACAGAGGCTTTCCACAAGATTATCCACTGCCTTACGCATGCACCTGTGTTGGCTTTTGCGGATGACAACAAGCCGTATGTTCTGCATGTAGACGCCAGCTTGAGAGGGCTGGGTGCCGTTCTATATCAGGAATACAGTGAGGGTCTGAGACCAGTCGCCTTTGCTAGCAGGAAACTAAAGACATCTGAGAGGAATTACCCCATTCACCAGCTGGAGTTTCTGGCCCTTAAGTGGGCAGTTGTGGATAAATTCCACGATTATTTGTATGGGGTCAGATTTACGGTACGGACGGACAATAACCCGCTTACCTACGTGTTATCGACCGCCAAGCTCAGTGCTGTGGGGCACAGATGGCTCTCTGCCTTATCCACCTATGATTTTGATGTCCAGTACCGACCAGGCAGACACAATATAGATGCCGACCTGCTCTCTAGGAATATGCCTGAAGAGAATTCAGAGGAATGGGAGACCATACCACAGCCTGGTGTGAGATCCATCTGCAAACGGATCTGCATTCCGAGTTCGGCTGGCGGTCCACAGAGGTATATAGATCAGTTGGGAGCTTCGCCTGATGGTGTGCCTGATATTTATGCTTTCCCTACTCACCTGGAGTTGAAATCCTTGGGGCAGATGTCAAAACAGGAATTGATTGCAGCTCAGGAGGATGATGCAGCCATCAAATCTGCCATACAAGCTGTTAATCATGGCAAATGGCCGGAAGAGAATGGATCCTGTTCAGAGCACTCTCGTCTAAAAAAAGAGATGGGGAAACTGATGATGAAAGATGGGCTACTCTATCGCTTAAGCCAGCGGCCCTCCGGAGAAGAACTCACTCAACTGGTTTTGCCCAGCGTGTTCAAAGATGTGGTGTTGAAGGCCACCCATGATGAGCTCGGACACCTTGGTATTGAAAGAACTACAGACTTGTTGAGGAGTAGGTTCTTTTGGCCGAAACTAGCAGGTGATGTTGAGCAGTACATAAAGAACTGTGGAGAGTGTGTCACTCGGAAAACCCCCTGTCATAGGGCAGCACCTTTACATCACATTTCAAGCAATGGACCTATGGATCTGGTATGCATCGATTTTCTGTCCATGGAGCCAGATTCTACAGGTATCAGTAATGTGTTAGTGGTCACGGATCATTTCACCCGTTATGCGCAGGCTTTCCCATCCCGAAATCAGAAAGCGCAGACGGTGGCAAAGATCCTGGTGGACAAGTATTTCCTGCATTATGGTTTGCCAGCCAGAATCCATTCAGACCAGGGAAGAGACTTTGAAAGTCAGTTAATAAAGGAGCTCTTGAAGATGATGGGAATCCGGAAATCACGGACCACTCCCTACCACCCGCAGGGAGACCCGCAGCCTGAGAGATTCAACAGAACTCTACTTTCAATGCTGGGGACCCTGAGCAGTGAAAGGAAACGGCAGTGGAGCAAACATGTTGGCTACTTGGTTCACGCTTACAACAGTACCAAATGTGATGCTACAGGGTACTCACCATATTTCTTAATGTTTGGTCGAGAAGCAAGGCTTCCAATAGACTTGTGCTTTGGAATTTCTACTGACGGCAAAGCTGATGGTGGCCATTCACGCTATGTAGCCAAGCTAAAAGAAGACTTGCAAAGAGCGTACAAGCTTGCCTCTGAAGTGGCCTATAAGACACATCAGAGGAACAAGAGGTCATATGATAAAAGAGTGGGATTCCAGACACTGGATATCGGCGACAGAGTGTTGTTAAGGAACTTAGGATTGAAAGGGAAGCATAAGTTGGAGAGTCGTTGGAGTCCTATACCTTACGTTGTCCTGGGAAAGATGCCCAACCTTCCAGTGTATAAAGTGAAACCAGAGGATGGAAGAGGAGGGTTAAAACTCTCCATCGTGATCATCTTCTGCCGATTGGTCAGTTTGTGAGAATGCCAACAGTGGAAACTGAGGACAACTCACGTGTCAAGACAAAACCAAGAACAAGAGCTGAGTCACAAAAGAGATCAAAGAAAGTCTTACCTGAAGTACAGGAAGCTTTTCAAGAGTCGCAGTTTACAGATTCCTCTTCAGATGTGGAGTGGAGTTATGGACCTGGAAAACCCTACAGTACTTACCTGAAGGAGATCCTGACAAAGGAACAGACAAAAGAAAGAGTTACTGCTGGACAGTCAAATCTCATCCAAGATGATAGTGATTCCTCCCAACAGTCAGATGGAAATCCTGCTGAGGATAGTTTGTCAGAGGAAAACAGTTCGGAGGAGGAACACTACAGTATGAGAGAAGAGGATGGGGATCAAGATTCCGTTCCTGAGGATGAAAGTGATCCAGAGTCTGAGAACCCTTGCCACAATGAGCATCCAGAGATAATCACTAAGACAGATGTGATTAGCAAATCTGAAAATCGTCCAAAAAGGGTAGTGAAACCAGTTATCAGGTTAACTTATGATGAGCCTGGTCAGGCAAAAGATCAGCCTCTCACTATTGTGCATAGAGGTGTTATCATTAAGATTGGCAAGAGTTAATTTAAAGTAGTCATGCACCTTTTCCTCTAGTACACTTAAAAATAGAGTTCATTATGTTTAATGAGGACATCAAAAACATTTAGAAGGGGAGGGTGTAACCCAGTTAAAAAACATGGAGTAATGAGTGATGCTTGTAGTATCATTTAATAAGAGTATATAAATTAATGTAATAAGTTATGTTTAAAAATGTTAAAAGCAGTTTAAAAATGATTGTATGTTTATTGTTTAAAGTAAAGAGAAAGTATTTCTGAGAACTGTCTAAACCAGCATTGATGGGGTTAACAACGATTGGCAGTAGAGTCAGGTGTCGGGGTTTGAGCAGGTGGAGGTAGAAGAGAGAGAGAGAGAGGTGGAGCAGCGTGGAGCAGCCGAGTGAGGTGACACAGAGATTTTCTGAGTTAAAAAAGTAAAGTTATTAGTGCACAAACCAAGATGTAACTTGTTTCTGCTGATTGTTTGCACGACAACCGGATGAGGAGAGTGACAAGGTGCATGTTGAGAAACGGGAGGAATTCTACACGAAGTTCAAAGACTGTTTACTTTTGTGCTATTGCTAATGCTAACGCTGAGTTGCTTCTGAAGAATATGCTGGAGTCAGTTCATTACAAGTGAATGACATTTTCTGGTTAAAGTTTGACCCTCAGTCGAACTGTTTGTGGAGTTTATCTACTGTTTTCGATCTGAAGACAGAGAGAGGACTCATACAGAGTTTGAAGCAACCCGGATTTTACTCGTGAGTTTTACCAAAAAACGTGGTGTTAAAAAAGAGAACGAGTTCGTGTTGTTATGCTGATCGGATGATGAGACTGCGCCCGTGACTGTTGGTGAAAGGCTGGGACAGAAACACCATCTCAAGGTATCTTTCATTTTGTTTGCTCGCTGACGAGTGAAGCGGCCATTAAGTTTTGGCCACTACGAACACGAGCAACGCATCAGGCCTGCTACGGTATTTTAGTTTATAATACATTTGGTTGCCGGCTTTAGATTGCATTAAGGTGTGTTGTGGGCCACAAAAAAGTCTGGTTTAAGGGATTTTGAAGTGATAAAAGGAGGTTAAAAAGAGAGTTTATTGTTTAAATTCAAACCTGTGCATTTATATGGTACAGTATTGACATTGTTTACATTGTTGTGTTAAGAAAAGTGACAATTCAATTACAGTATTTTCATAAAAAAAAAGAGGAACATTTTATGTTGAAGGTTTAAAAAGAACAATTATATTTTTCTTTCATTTGTTTATTTCCTTTGAGATAACTTATTTTTTGAGTAAACAACTAAGAGATTTTTCTAAAACTTTGTGTTGTGTTATTTTATTATTTACCTGGAAAGAGGTTATTATTTTATTTGTGAGAGTCCACCTAGACACACGGTTAAAATCTTTATTAATGCTATACTTAAGAAAGGTGAATTCATAGTTAGGTAAGGAAAACATTTCATGTGTGTATTTTAAAAGGAGAAATCCAAGATAACATTTAAAAATGAGTTAATAAGGGTTAACACATTTAATTAATACGTTAAAAGAACCCAAAAGCCTTGCCCTAGTTAATATGAATACTGAGGGAGCGCTAAAAAGGCTTATAAAGTGTGAACTAAACAGGGTCAGTAAAATCTATTTCCAAATGGAGATAAATTGAGATTTCTTAGACCTACTCTTAGACCTGGAGGTAGGTCATCCTGGACGATTCCATACCAACTGAAGATGTTCTAACTGCATTTATTAATTAGGTTGGTAGGTTAAACTTCTGATCAGCCCCCCGAATGAATAAAGCAGTAGTGTTTTGTGGGCTTTTTTCCCTAAAATTAAAACGGTCAATGGGTTAATTGGACTGGAGTTAATAATGAACACATGATAGAATTGAGAGTAGAAGTGAGAAAGAAAGAAAGAAAGAAAGAAAGAAAGAAAGAAAGAAAGAAAGAAAGAAAGAAAGAAAGAAAGAAAGACTTGTCACACGTACAGCACAGTAAAATTCTTTCTGGTCAGCCATGATACAGCACCCCTGGAGCACAGAGATTAAGGGGCCTTGCTCAAGGGCCCCAAGGGTGGCAGCTTGACGATACCGGGGCTTGAACCCCGCACCTTCCGATTAGTAACCCAAAGGCTTAACCACCTTCCCCAGAGAAAGAGGAGGAAATCACAACCCGATATTGATTTAACCTACATTTCACATTTACATTAATGCAATTTGGCAGACACTCTTTGCATACCATGGACAAAAAAGTGGTGATGGTGATGAAGAAGAGGATGATGATGATGATGATGATGATGATGATGATGATGTAAAGGAAAAAGGGAGGATGATGGTGATGGTGAGTCGGAGAAGGATGATGGTAAGTTGGAGCAGAATAATGATGATGATGGAGATGATGATGGCAATGAGGTGAGCCGGTGCAGGATGATGATAATAATAATGATGGTGAGCCAGAGCAGGATGATGATAATTTATTATTGTAGTTACCTCCTTTATTGGGAGCAGTAGGGGGCATCAGCCATGATCTGCATACACCTTAGTAATGTGCCCCCCTGCTTGCTTTTTTACCAGCAAAGAACAACTGTACAAATACCTGCATAAAAACCGGACCATTCCAAGAACTCAGAGGGTGAGTGGACGCTACACTTCAGGTCCATCTGTTCAAACCCCCATTATAGTCCCCTTCCCAGAGTGTGCTGTTTGCAGTGTACAGCGTTCTGCCAACGCAATCTGGAGACCAGCAGGGCCGAGTTCTTCAGGCTCCAAAGTCAATCTGAACCTTCCTGTTCTAATGTAACACACTGATGCTGCAAAACTCCACACTTTCTTTTTTTTTTTTTTTTTAACATTCACATTGTAATTTTGCTGAAACTCGAGAAATGTCACAGGATGTGAGTGTGACGTGATCAATATCGACATGCTAACGGTCAAAAAAACACATGAAGTAAAAGTCTCTCTTTCTTTTGTGACAGACAGAGAGTGATAGGTAGGTAAAAAGTGGAGGGGGGAGGGGGGGTGTAGGTAAAAGGTGCAAGCTGTGTGTGTGCGTGCGTGTGTGTGTGTGTGTGTGTGTGTGTGTGTGTGTGTGTGTGTGTGTGTGTGTGTGCGCGCGATTGTGTGTGTGTGTGTGTGTTACATTTATGTTACATCTGGATGTTACTTGATGGACAATACTGGTGTATTGTGTAATTTTCTTTCTATAAACCCAAACACACACTGACAAATACACACACACACCACACACACACACACACACACACACACACACACACACACACACACACACATACACACACTGATGTGATCCGGGAGTTGGTATCACAGCAGCATTGGATGATCTACATGTAACAGATGTTACTGACATGCACAGACAAACCATGATTAATGAGAGGTGTGTGTGTGTGTGTGTGTGTGTGTGTGTGTGTGTGTGTGTGTGTGTGTGTGTGTGTTTTGAGTGATGACAATGACAATGATGGGGATGATGATGATGATGATGATGATGATGATAATGCTGATTAAATTTA
>JBCEWE010000191.1:4067523-4070023 GCA_039877035.1 Silurus lanzhouensis
AGAAAAAAATTGACCTAGTGAGAGAAATCAAATCTAGCAAGACAAATGTAACCTAGTGAGAAAAAATTTAACCTCAGCGAGACAAACCTAACTAGCAAGACAAATGTAGCCAAGTGAGGGAACTTTAACTAGTGAGAGAAATCGAGCCTAGCGAGAAGCCTAATTTCAGCCTAATGAGAGAAATCTGACTTACTGAGAAAATCCAACTCAGAAATCAATCTTTTCATTACTATTGCTTTTGCTCAGGTTTGCTTCTATAGAAGGGATTTTACTTGCAAAAAATTACATTATTATTTTTATTTTTTTATTCTAATAAATTATTGTTTATTTCAGAGGCAGATCTTTGTCTTATAGATGCAATATATGAAATTGGAAAAAAAGAAAAAAAATCAGGAGATGGGGAATGTTATTTCTTTCCTTTCTGCTTTTATAAAAGCACATAAAACTGTGATCGAATGACAGAAGGGATGATGTGCAGCTCGAGGGCTGAGAGAAAAACTTCCCAATACAGTTATACCCACTGTTAGATTGAGTTTAGTGCAGAGAGAGAGAGAGCGAGAGAGAGGAAGAGAGAGAAAAAGAGAGAGAAAAAGAGAAAGAGAGAGAGAGAGAGAGAGAGAGAGAGAGAGAGAGAGAGAGAGAGAGAGAGAGGCAAAGAGGCGGAGAGAGAGAGAGTGTTTTAGTAACCCATAGATTTGGATAACACGTTTAAACACTGGACATTTGAGTTCTCTCATTTTAAAAAGTCTGTTTATGACCTTTATCCAAAAAATTCAGGATCGTAAATATCCAAGAAATTTGGAACCATTACTGTGGAGTGCTCCAGGCTCTCTCTCTCTCTCTCTCTCTCTCTCTCTCTCTCTCTCTCTCTCTCTCTCTCTCTCTCGCTCTCTCTCTCTCTCTCTCTCTCTCTTATTCTTCCTGTCTCCATTTTTCCATCTCAAATCTGTGGGGAATCTCTAACGCAATCCAGCACCGAGCGGCAACACACTCTGACTTATGAGCTCCTCTTAATGCACACTGATGAAGTGATAAAGTAATGGAGTGATAAAGTGATGGAGTGATAAAGTGATGGAGTTTGGACCAGGCCTGACGTTCTGACTTTCCTCTAATTGCTTTTGATTTTTTTATTTGAATTTAGAACTCCTGATTTTCAAAATGTTTTTAAAACATGATTCTGTTACCGAGTGTTATAACTGTACAGAGAGGAATTCATCTGTCTGTCTCTCATTCTGTCTCCACCTGTCTGCCTGTCTGTCACTGTCTCCATGTCTTTCGCTCTGTCTCCATCTGTCTATCTCTCACTCTGTCTCCACCTGTCTGTCTCTCACTTTGTTTCCACCCTTCTGTCTCTCACTCTGTCTCCACCTGTCTGTCTCTCATTCCGTCTCCACCAGTCTGTCTCTCATTCTGTCTCCATCTGTCTGTTTCTCACTGTCTCCTTTTCTCTCACTCTGTTTCCATCTGTCTGTCTACCATACAGTCTCCTTCTGTCTGTCTCTCATTCTGCCACCATCTTTCTATCTCTCATTTTGCATCCATATGTCTGTCTCTCACTCTGTCTCCATCTGTCTGTCTCTCACTCTGTCTCCATATGTTTATCTCTCACCCTGTCTCCATCTGTCTATCCATCACTTTGTTGAAATTTGTCTATCTCTTGCTTTGTCTCTAGCTATGTAGATTTGACTATCTCTCATTCTGTCTTTATCTGTCTATTCCTTTCTATTTTAATGTCTTTTCCTCACTCTGTCCTCATTTGTCGATTTTTCACTCTATTTATCCCTCTCTATGTTCATATGGCTGTCCCTCACTAAATCATCTGTCTATCTCTTTATCTGTCTCTTTCTCACTCTGTCTCTTTTGTGTCTGTCTTTTACTCTGTTTCTTTGTATCTATTTTTCTATTTATTTTTAGAATCTTCAGTAGTTTTGCTTTTAGTTTAATTTTAAATGATTAGTTATTTTTATATATAAAAACAAATATATATATATATATATTGTTTGAATTCTTTTTTTATTGTAATCAAATTCCATGTAAAATATTTATTTATTCTAGTTAAATGTTTAGGTTAAATTGAAATTGTATTGATTATATAATTTCATAAATCATTCCATAAAAACATTATTAGTTTATTTTTTATTTATTTTATATCAGTGTGTGTGTGTGTGTGTGTGTGTGTGTGTGTGTGTGTGTGTGTGTGTGTGTGTGTGTGTGCATTTAAATCGCTGATCATGTTCCCCATATCATAAGTCAGTGTGGGATAAATTGGTCGATCAAAAAATTAATTGATCACTAAAATGGCACTGATGTTGTTCAAACCTTTTGAAGTCGATTTTCAGGTTCGCGCCTGATCATTATTACATCATACAGACCACTGGGATTCAATTGCCATCGTTCAAGACAGCACTTTAGAGGAAACCTATCCCATAATTCCATTCGCTCGCTAGTAACAAGGCAGACCCTGATATTGGAAAAGGCAAAGAAGTCATGTGACCTTGTC
>JBCEWE010000191.1:4075023-4100023 GCA_039877035.1 Silurus lanzhouensis
ATCCCCTGCCAGTCTACACTCTAGTCTCAATACTCTTCACTTTTACCCCTAGTCACTTGAAAGTCTATTCTCAAGTCATGACACTGAACCCTTTATACTCAAGTCATGACACTTGAGTCTTAATGAGACCTTAAAACTCTTCTCATGAGGCTACACTATACTCTCACTAACCCACTCTCAACCATCAACTCTTCAGTCTTCCCTTGACAACACAATTCACTCTTGAAAGTCTGATTCTCGAAACTCAAATCTTCACAGTAGCAACTCTACACTACACACTCATTATTTATTAACACTTGACTCTACAATTTAGCAATTTAGCAATTTAGCAATTTAGCAGAGTCAAATACGTTTTTATTGTCATTCCTTCAGGTAGATTGTATAAGGGAGCAAAATAGTGTTTCTCCTGCACCTCATAACAGTACACAAGATTATATAAAGTGTAAGTACACAGCAGAGTAGGACACAGAATAGACAATTTGCTGTAGACTATTAGAAATGTGGCAGCAATGTGTATATGTGTAGCAGCATTTCATAAAATGTCTGATGCAACCTTGTCTAGCCCAGCTGAGCATTGGAAGGCAGTAGGGAGTTAGGTAATTTTGGCTGCCTCAGAAAAGAAACTGTTGTGGAGTCTGCTGCTAGTGGCATGGATGCTCCTGTATCTTCTGCCAGATGACAGGAGGGGTAAAACTCAGTGGGATCCATTGTTGGCTTTGCAGATGCGGCGGCTCTTGTATGTAGTGTCGAGGGTGGGTAGAGAGACCCCGGTGATTTTTTCAGCTGTTCTCACAATCCGCTGTAGGTTCTTGCGTTTCGTTCCCGTACCACACGGTGAAACAGCTGGTTATGAAGCTGTCTATTATTCCTTTGTAGAAGGAGGTGAGGATGGGAGGGTGGGAGATGTTGTTTGCCTCTTTTTATCCTCTGCAGAAAGTGGAGAAGCTGCTGAGTCTTGATGTCCTAAATAGCCAAGCTTTCTGAGAACCTTGCTTTTGTGAGCAAAACAACCACCATAGACCCAGTCAGGATTATCTTTATGGTTTACCTGGCAGTAGAAGTTAGTGAGGGTTTTTTGTTTCAGTAAAAAATATTTCAGTTTTCAATAGAATACATGACTCTCAACCTTCAAATCTGACAGATTACACTTAACATGCAACCCTTAACCCTCTACTCCAAACAGTCCCCAGTAAACTTGTAACTCTCTACAATCAACTCTCTACATTTATCACTTGACTGTCCACACTCAAATTTCAACACGGAGAGTGCAGCGTGTCAACTCGCGTGTAACAAACAGCACGAGGTGTCAGTGATTCACCTCTAGAGGCCACTCTCGTAATGACAGCGGCCTGGAAGCCGGAAAAACTATGCCAGCAAACAGTTGTCCATGCTTCGACCTCTTTTAATAACTAAGGAAAATTTTTGTCCAACCTTTATTATCAAATCCAGATACTATCTGAGTAAAACAAATATTTAAAGTAAAATTTTCCAAATATATTTCTGGTATGTTTTAAATCACACACCTCCCACAGGAAGTAGTTTGGGGAACCCTGATCCACTCTATACTCTCAACACTTAACTCCTGCCTCTACCTTATACTCTCAATGTTCAACCCCTGACTTTATGCTATATTCATGCTCTTTTCTCAACATTCAACTCCTGACTTTACACCATACAGTAATCTCAACCCCTTAACTCTTGACTCTATCCAATTCTCTCTACACTTGATTCTCACCACACTTGACTCTCCACTGAAGGACTGAAGCTGATAACAGTGGAAACGTAGCACTAGTGACTCACAGCACTGTTTTTCTTATGTTTTATGCATCTCCTCCGATTCAGACACTGGAGATGTCTGTTTGCATGTAGATGGGTCAGCCTATGCATCTTTCATTTTTCAGAGCTTAAAATTAATATTAATATCATTTTTTATATTTTACAGTAAAAAATTGTGTGTGTGTGTGTGTGTGTGTGTGTGTGTGTGTGTGTGTGTGTGTGTGTGTGTGTGTGTGTGTGTGTGTGTCAGTTGTTGAATCAATAACAATAGACTACAGACTGCTGAGTGTGCTGATTGCAGAGATCCTTTTCTTCCTCACGCTGACTTACACAACTTGGCCACTGGAGTCTCGCCCTTTTCTTTCAGACATTTATCTTTTTCTTTTAATTAATTGTTTTCTTGAAAATTTCCCTCACTCTTTTCCTCTCAGTATATTGGCGTTTACAGATATTCATTTTCTTTTGTGTGGAGAACCCCATTGTGCTGCAAAGCCCTGATTGACTTTTATTGACTACAGTCATGTTTTGCTCATTTAACCCAAAATTTGCTGAGATCTTCCAAACCCTGAGTGCCTGCTGAAGCCTGGCCAGGCACAGCATGCTTATTGGACACATTTTAAAAGTGCTGAGACATAGAGAGAAAGAGAGAGAGAGAGAGAGAGAGAGAGAGAGAGAGAGAGAGAGAGAGAGAGAGAGAGAGAGAGAGAAAGAGAAAGAGAGAAAAAGGACATATGTAGCTTTGCTTTTTGATCTTGAAATTTTATAATAAAGGGTTTATACCATCAGCTCCATCGTAGTTTGATAAGATGGAAATCCTTCTAGAGTACAAATGAAATTATTAAACAAGTTAAATCAGTTGGGGTGAAGTTTTGGTCTGGATTATGGATTCTGTGGGTTTTAGGTTCAATCTTGACCTTTTGTTCCATTTGGACTTGATCCCTTTAAAACTCAGATTTGATTCAGATCTCAACTAATCCTGATCTTGGACATGACAGTGGTGACCTTGCCTACAGCCCTGTCAACAACCAATACAATTTTTTATTTACTGTATGTTTCCACACTTTGCACAACAATACAGCGCTCCCACTTGTGGAATGTGTCCTGGAAGTCTTTGTTTCGAAGCTGTACAAGCACCTTCTGCGATTTGCTCTGAATCTCAGCAGTGGTGTCAGAACAGCAACCTTTGAGCTTAATCTTCATCTTCGGGAGGAGGCTTTATCTTCTGTAGGGTGGGTGAGGACGTGAGATCGTGTGGATTGTTTTCTGATGATCATCTTGCCCAAGTTGCAAAATGTTGAAACCATTCTGGGACTTGGGCAACTTGTCAACCGTAGTCTTGGCAGCAGATTTGCCCATTTTCACGCAGAATTTCTCGTGTGCTTTTAAGCATTATAATAATATTGAGTCATGTGTTGGTCATTACGTTCACTCCTTAGTCTGATGGGGTTAAAAGCCTTTTCCCAGAATCCCTCACCAGCAGGCACCTGAAGCTCTAATGAAGCTCTGAGCAAAAAGCACAAAGAGCGTTCTAGATTCCAGGAAAGTGTGAGAGCAGAACGTGGTGTGTGTGTGTGTGTGTGTGTGTGTGTGTGTGTGTGTGTGTGTGTGTGTGTGTGTGTGTGTGTGTGTGTGCATGTGTGTGCGTGTGTGTGCGCGTGTGTGTGTGTGTGTGTGTTTGTGTGTGTGTGTGTGTGTGTGTGTGCGTGCGTGCGTGAGTGTAGGCTCCGTCTCCATCAGGCATAATCACAACGCCTTATTGATATCGATTAGGGGAAAATGACGTGCTGCCAAAAAGGCAATTTTTTCTGCACTGAACACTTCCTACTGACCAATAAGCAGCGACGCAGGACAGCACCGTCTCCCCCTCTCTTTATCCTCTCTCTCTTTCTATCTCTCTCTTTCATTCCTTTCCTCATTCCCTTTTTCTTTTTAATCGCATCATCATCTTTATACCCCTTTCATATACAGTATCTCAAAAATCTTGTTTTGCTCTATTTAGATAGATAGATAGATAGATAGATAGATAGATAGATAGATAGATAGATAGATAGATAGATAGATAGATAGATAGATAGATAGATAGATTTTGTGTGAACATAAACGTGTATGTTGTGAGCGCGAGAGCATTTTGTGTATTTAAATGTGATGTGAGTGTTAAAGTGTTTAGTGTGAATGTACAGTAAACGTGTTTGTTGTAAACACTTTTTTGTGCACATTTTGTGTTGAAATTTGAAGCAGTTTGTGTGGAAAAGTGTGAACATGAGGCGTATGAAGGAGTGAGTGAGCTTGTGCTCCAAACGTGTGTGAATTACGGTGCGTTTTACGTGAGTGTGGCATCTTGTGCGTATGTGAACGTGTTGTAATTTTGTATGAATGCAGAAGCACAGTTGTGAATGTATGACCGTGAAAGCATTTTATATGAATGTGAATTTGTATGAATGTGGACGCATGTCCTGTGTAAGTCAGCATTTTTGTGGGAATGCGCGAGCGTGTGAGTTTGTGTGTGTGTGTGTGTGTGTGTGTGTGTGTGTGTGAGTGTGTGTGTGTGTGTGTGGTAAACCTTGAATAACAGCTCGAGCAGTGTGTATTCGCGTGTGTGGAAAACAGTCTGCACCTCTACGGCATAAACAAACCGCAGTGTTTTGCTTTTTACCATGGGCACCGCGGGAGGCAGATTTGGCAGCACTTCTCTTTCTCTTTTCTCTCTCTCTCTCTCTCTCTCTCTCTCTCTCTGTGTCTCTTGTCAGCCAAAACATTTCACACCATGCGCTAGTCGCTGGAGCGTTTCAGGGGGTTATTATAATTTCATGTGCTGCACTTGGGCTGATAGATCCAGCAGAGACGGTGTGTATGAGAACGCGAGAACGCCGATCAGTAAAAGTGTCGTGCTGATAGAGAAGATCAGCGCTCGTCCTCGTCCGAGCCGTCCAACACACACTGACTTCAGAGTGGATTAGAGGCAGCTCATGTCTGTTACTCTGGAGTTCTGGATATGGGTTCTTTAGGTATACTTTAAAGGTCAAAAGTTTGTGGACAGCTGTCCATACGTTTGGAGGTTTTTTTTTTAACATTGCATTCCACATTTATTCCCCATTTCCTGTTATAATAAAAAGATGTTCCACTAGATTTTGGAGTGTGATTTGGAAAATTTGGGCTAACAAGTGTGTTAGTAGCGGTAGAATCAATTGACATTTACTGGCCAATCAGAAGCCAGGTTACAACAGCACTGTAGCATTAAGTCATTGAAATTGTTTGATGGTTACACACCATAAAAGTTGTAAATGTTTATCTTGTGATAAAAAAAGGAAAATAAGGTTGAAAAATACACTTTATGTACAAAAGTATTGGGACACCTGACTTTTTCAGAGTGCGTCTTCCCCCAAACTATAACCACAAATTCGGAAGCACACAATTGTATATAATATCTTTTTTTTTTTTCAAACATTACATTGTCCCTTCACAAGATATTCTTTCTATTGCCTGGAGTGGAAGATCTCCTGCTATAGAACTCCAACCCGTCTAAACACCTTTTTGGATAATTGTAATTCTCCTACATGTAAATTTCACTCTGTGAGAAATCAAGGAATTATGCTGTCTATCTTCAGGGCGGAGGAATTTCCACTTTCTCTGTAATACAACAAGCTGCATTTTCATAAGAAAATAAAGTAAAATTAAGAGAGAAATTTGACATCATTCAGTTTAACTCTACATTGATTTAAAAAAGAATAATAACTTAACTTTGAACTCTGGTGCTGTAAAACACATTAGGACTCCTGATCGATGGATTTGTTTATTTATTTATTTCTAGTAGCCGTGTTAGTGTAGTGTTATTGTACAGTTATCGTCATGTAACCATGCAAAGCCACATGTCTTAACTATCATTGTTCATGTTTTTGCCTGCTTGACAGTATCGTACAAATTTGTGTATCATGTATTAGAGAAAGTTAAAATTTGGTGCTTTGAGTCCATTTCTCTCATACTGATCACTGGATGTTCAACATGGCACCCCATGGTAAAGACCAGGGGCATATAGAGGTCTTCCAAGACGAGTTGCTGAAATGTGAAATGTGAGGGGGTGTACTTACTTTTGTGAGATACTGTATTTCTCTCTTTCACTCTCTCACTCTTTATATATATATATATATATATATATATATATATATATATATATATATATATATATATATATATATATATATATATATATACAGCGCAGTAAACAGACTGTGACCTGAAAATGTGAACTGAGTTTTTTCTAGAAATAGATTCTAATGCACTGTGATGAACTGGTGTACAGAACGATCACTGTAGCTTAAACAGTACTTTAGGGGCATTCTTTGCTACAGCAGAGCAGAATGAGTCTGGTGCCTACTCAGTATTTTAGTATTTTGCTCAGGCTGGTTGAGATCAGAACAGAAAATGTATCCATATGGAAGAAGGCAGTGAAGGAAAGAAGTGTGAAGGCTACATGCTTTCTAATAGGTGTACAATGATTTTGCATTCCACTGTATGCATGACTGCCTGACACATAATATATTATTATATTTATGATTAACAATTAAATGATTTATCAGTTCGAAACTAGTTGCTATGAATGTCACCCAAATTAGAATGAGGTTTCTCTTTTGAGTCTGGTTTCTCTTAAGCTTTCTTCCTTATAACATGTAAGGGAGTTTTTCCTTTCCACATTCGCCATAGCTGCTCATCAGGGATAAATACACACCATTCACCTTAACTCTTAAAATTCTGTAAAGCTGCTTTGAGACAATGTCTGTTGTGAAAAGCGCAATAGAAATAAACTTTACTTGACTCGACTTGACTTGACTATAAATGCAGGTGCCATCAGTCGTCTCCTTATGAATGACTTGTTTGATATTAAATCAGTGTTAATGATGTGAAGCAGCCCTTTTTTTACCCAACACCAAGTAACTAAATTAGCATCCAATTATGATTCATTTAAAAACTGTTCAACATCAAACTGTTAATTACTTTAAAACTCTCCTTCATCTGAAAGATCACTGGGACACGTATGTGAATATTTGATCTGATAACTGGTTGTATGTGTCAGATTTATTTGGTGACTCCACCAGAGAAAAGCTGTTGCTATCAAACATTGTTTACTAAATGAGCTGAGTCGATGTGATGGTGAAGGAACAGATCAAATAGACCAAATGATGGAAGCCTGTTGTGTCTCCAGGGAGATGCAGCTCTACCTCTGCCATGTTAATCTGTATTCTATGTGAGGCTCATGACACGCCTCGTTCTCTGTAATGTTGTGAGACCTTATATTCATGTAGCAGCAGTGGTGTATACTATCACAAAGACCATTGATTGTTTTTCACACCAGTTCATCACTGTGCATTACAACCTATTTCTAGGAAAAGCTCCGTTCACATTGGTCACATTCTGTTCACACTGTACTGCTGTTAACTTAATATATATACACTATACAACTTAATGTAGACGTTCTGCTGATCCTATCTGCTTCCTACTGCTTGTGATTGAGATGGTTTGGACATGTGCAGAGGAGGGACATGGGGTGAGAGAATGCTGAGGATGGAGCCACCAGGAAAGAGGAAAAGAGGAAGACCAAGGAGGAGGTTTATGGATGTGGTGAGGGAAAACATGCAGGTAGTAGGTTTAAAAGGGGCAGATGTAGAGGACAGGGGGGGTTGGGAAACGAATGATCCGCTGTGGCGACCCCCAATGGGAGGAGCCGAAAGAAGAAGAAGAATTAAAATCTCTCTCTTTTCCACTCCCCCACTCCGTCCTCCCCTGGAGGCTCTTGGTTCGATCCTCACTATACCACACAGACGGCACACACAGATGTTTGGGATATAGTGTGGAGTTTTATGTGTTCGCATGTCGCGCGTTTCAAACCCTGGAGGAAATGAAGTCTTCCTTTCTTTAAGCCATAAAGTCCTTTCTGAGCGGAACGTGTGGAGACATTTCACTAATAGCTCTGTGTGTGTGTGTGTGTGTATGTGTGTGTGTGTGTGTGTGTGTGTGTGTGTGTGTGTGTGTGTGTGTGTGTGTGTGTGTGTGTGTGTTGCAAAAACCCTTCTCCATTAGCTCCTATAGGCTACTGAGCTGTGACTCGGTTCATTTTGCTGCTGTAAAGCCCTGCGCTGGCATGACTGCAGGCCGGAGCTGGAGCGAGTCTCAGTGAGTGTCGGGAGAGCGAGAGTGAAAACCCCTAGCAGCCGGAGCGCCGTTTATTCCTCAAGGCTCTGTGCACATGAACACCTCCGTACTGCAGGCAGGGGAAAAGTTTGGAGGGAAAAAGAAAGTGCAGAAGGGCTTCCCGGGGTGATGAGTGACACATGGGTGCTTTATTTCCTGCTGATAGCTACATATATCTCTCCCTCTATCTATATCTATCACTCTCTCTCTCTTTATTGGTCTGTGTGTTTGCCCAGCAGACTTTCAAAATATGTGGTCTTATTTTTTTATTTCCAAATAGGTTTTAGGGTTTAGAGAAAGTGAAGAAAGAAAGTAAAGTAAAGTAAGTGAAGTAAAACTAAATAATGTGAGTAAGAAGAAAATGGAAAAAGGCTTGGTGGATGGATGGATGGATGGATGGATGGATGGATGGATGGATAGAAAGTAGGAAGAAAATTAAATAAAGTAAGAAAGTTGGAATGGAAGTACAACAGAAAGGAAGGAAGGAATGGCAGAAATGAACAGATAAACAGATGTAAAAAAAAAAAAAGTAAAAGAAACAAAGAGTGATGGAAAACAAATTATGGAAATGGGAGGATGGGTGGAAAGAAATGGAGTGACAGAAATGTAATTAATGAGATGAAAGGAAATTAAGATATATAGTGCATCCAGAAAGTATTCAAATCACTTCACATTTAAAGCATTTGGCAGACGCTCTGTATTCATCTTTCCCTCGATCCTGACCAGTTTTCCAGTTCCTGCTGCTTAAAAACATCCCCACAGCATAATGCTGCCACCACCATGCTTCACTGTAGGGATGGTATTAAGCAGTGCCTGGTTTTCTCCAGACATGATGCTTTGCATTCAGGCCAAAGAGTTAAATTTTTGTTTCTCGTGGTCTGAGAGTCCTTCAGGTGCCTTATGGCAAACTCCAGGCAGGCTGTCATGTGCTTTTTACTGAGTCTGGCCACTCTACCATACAGTTCTGATTGGTAAAGTGCTGCAGATATGCTTGTTTGTCTGGAAGGTTCTCCTCTCTCCATAGAAACACTAGAACTCTTTCAGAGTGACCATCGGGTTCTTGGTCACCTCCCTGACTAAGGCCCTTCTCCCCTGATTGCTCAGTTTGACCGCAGCTTCCTGCCTGTCCAGAAAAATGTGTGTATCGTAGAAAATTGTTTCTTTCTTTGAAGAAACAAGAATCAAGCTCAGGAGGAGGAAACCTTAAGAGATAGGGGTTGGGCTAATAATTTATGCAAAACCATTCTTGATCAGGAAATAATTGATCTTGTTATGTACTGAACAATCAATTTTCTCTCTTTCTTTCCTTCGGGTTCAGACACCTCTTTCATTGCGAGGTCCCTTTTCACTCGGGTCCCTGCATTAAACCCACACCATCATACCTCACATACAGTTAACACCAGGCAGGGAAGAGAAAACAAGTCACGAGAAGCTTGTGACAGTTGACCGGTGCACCCTGTAAATGGGCCCACCCCCGTCTCCCTCTGCATTGGTATGCTCCACACGCCTCTCCTCTATAATGAAATATTCACGGGTCAGTGCATGCGTGAGGAATGACGGGGGTCAGTCAATTGCTTTTCAGCGACTCATTTTCTACTTTGGACGTTCATTAGATGTCAAGGCAATCGAAATGCATCTGTCATGCACACACACACACACAAACACACACACACACACACACACACACACACACACACACACACACACACACACACACACACGTGCTAAACAGACGACCGTACATTGCTCCTCTTCCTGGACCTCTTACAGCTTTTACTTTTTCCTAAGTATGAAGTTCTGTGTATGTGTGTGTGTGTGTGTGTGTGTGTGTGTGTGTGTGTGTGTGTGTGTGTGTGTCTGAGTGATATAGAAAGAGAGAAAGAAATCCTCTGGTAGCATGGTAAATAATTCAGAACTGATATCTGCAGTATCCGCCGGACAACTCTCTATTATGAAGCAGAAACAGTGATTTCTATCACACACACACACATTCATATATATATATATATATATATATATATATATATATATATATATATATATATATATATATATATATATATATATATAGAGAGAGAGAGAGAGAGAGATATATATATATATATAGAGATAGATATATAAGCCAAACCTTTCTTTACACGCTCTCCTTCCGTTCCTTTACTCATTCTCCCTCTGTTCATTTAACTCTTTTTCATTTCACTCTTTCTCTCCCCATTCGTTTACCCACTTACCCTTTGTTCATTTACTCATTTTCCTGCTTTCGCTTCATTCTTTTTCCCTCTCTTCCTCTGTTCATTTAACATTTTGATCTTTGTTTAATTTACACTCTCTCTCTCATTTACGCACTTTTCCATCGTTTATTGACCTGCACTCCCTCCATTATATACCCTCTCCCCCTCCATTCATTCACCCGTTCTCCCTTTGTTCATTCACCCGCTCTGCGTTTGTTCATTTACCCTCTCTCCCTCTATTCATATACCCTCTCTCCCTCTCCCTCTGTTCGTCTTCCCACTCTCTCTCTGTCCATTTACCCACTCCACTCTCCCTCCGTTTATTTACAATCTCTCCCAAGCCGTTTTTCCCAAGTGCTGGTGAATTCTGACACATGCGACGCTCATAATCACAGTTAATAAGCTTCCTTATTAATGAGTGGAAGAACACACATCATTAGAACTCGTAATATCCCCCACCTCTCCCTCGTTCTCTCTGCACTGGAGGGATGAGTGTAGTGATTAGTGAAGCAGGCTGATGGTCCATGGTGAGAGTTGAGAGTAAAAGCGAATGTGAGCTATTGTTCAGATCTTCATGAGAGGAATTAGTGTGTGATTAAAGAGGCGAGAAGCGAGAGAGGAGACATTAACACCGAAACACTCGGATCATTAGCATCTTACCTTTTCCTCAAGTGCCTAGGATGAAAAGAAAACAAAAAAAAAAAGAGGGTCAAGGTTTCAACATGGCCGATTATTAAACCCCTCCATCAGGTTCATGGGATTGTTTGGAGACATTTCCATGCTGATGGGCTCTGTGAACAAATTAAGAGTGTTTCTTTTGTTTGTAGGAAAGAGGCTCATTTAGTAAGTGATAGAAAAATAGATGTACAGTGTGTGTATCTTACACACACACACACACACACACACACACACACACACACACGTTTTGTCCCTTAGGGGAAGTGGCTCTTTTTTTGCCTCTGTGAGATTGGCATCGTGAACAGGATGCGTTTTTCTCTCCACCCATGTTGTGTAATGAGTAAGTTAGTGAAGTAGATGTAATTAATCAAATGCCTGTCCGAACCCAAGCGCTCGGGAGCAAACAGAGAAGTCACGTCCAACAGAACCGGCTAATTAAAGTTCAGCAAGGGATGGTTGGTAGGAAGAGGCTAAAGTCGCTGTCGTAAATAGTTCCTTAAGTGAAAAGGGATTAAGAGTGTTTTTTGAAACACTTAGAAGCAGGAGATAGTGATCAGATGTTTTGCTATGTAGTAGATAAATTGTAGAAATCCATGCATCCCTTCTGAGCATCTAGGTTTCTTCATGGATGCAACATGCAGGAAATGTTGCAGTGAGGAGCTACGATAAGATAAGATAAGATGAAAAAAATTATGAAAGATAAAAGATTTTCCAGTTTTCAGCTAAGAACTGATGAGCCCAAGCTTAAATATGCATGATATATGGGACATTGGGACTCTCACTCTTTTTTTTCTCCCTTTCTAATGTGTAATATTTTTCCTCTTCTTGAAACTCAAAGATCTATTTACCCCAAGCACTGTAGTGTTAAGCCCTTTGGTAGTGATACATATATATGAATGATAACAAAGAGTCTGAGTTTCTCCTGTGGCTAACTGACCTTTGACCTTCTTATTGGTGCTATTTCTACCCCAGAGGGATCCTTCTACTCTATACTTTACAAATGTATGGTTTCCATGAAAACCCCAGAATGAGATCCACTGAAATAGATCCGCAGTTGCTCATTAGTGGTTCTATGTTTGAGATATTATTTATTTAACACTGACCTTAAAAGCTGCTCTGAGAACAGTGCATTCAAACTGGGCAATACATAGCTTGTAAATTTTTTTGACAATTCTCCTGTCATTCTGTTTACACTTTATTATGGTGGAAAAACAACACTGGTGTATGGCTCATGTTTAGCCTGGCTGCTCTTTGAAAGCATATTCTGGAGTTTTTTTCTGCTCCCCATTTTTTAAAAGATTGTTTATTTGCATAAGCTTTATCAGCTACCTGGAAATAATTTACAGATCATTTTCAAGATAGTGTGCAATAAAAATTTCGGTCGACACAATAATCGCTTTCGGAGAAAAACCTCCTCAATCTGCAACAACGAGATCCAGCAAGAACTAATGGCATCGGGTTTAAGTTCGGAATTGGAAGAAATGCATTCACACTTCTGTTTTCCTTCCATTCTGCCCCACGTGAGCAAAAGCCTATGCAATTCTCAGAATAGCACTTAGGTGTGTAGTTATGTATGAGGTCTGCCTACCCGTGTGTGCAATTCCAGTATTAAATCTTTACTATATGCAAGTAGCTCATCTCCGAGGCTCGCAGTGTATATGATCTCACTAAGAATTCAAGCCTCCCCGTCTCTGCATGCGGCTCGGAGCTGAAACGGCATAATAAAGTAGTGTTTATAAGCAAAGCTGAAAACTGGGAGAGATGTTTGATCTCGAAGCTTGTACACACCCACTCTACTAATGCCTACTAACTTGAGACAGGGGCAAGGCATCGCCCCGAACAGCTGCATCTTCAGAGAGAGAGAGAGAGAGAGAGAGAGATGGAGAGAGTATGGCCCAAGGGACAGAGAAAGAAAGAGTGATAGAATGAACATGAGAGGGAAGATAATGTGTATGTGTGTGAAACAGATAGAGCACAGGCATAATGGAGGGAGAGAGAAAGAAAAAGAGAGATGGAATCAATGTTCATTTGAGAATGGGCATTCCCTGCAGTCTCATACGTGGAGGTGGAGCAGTTTTACCCTTTCACCCGTAATAGCTTTTCCATCAACGGGTTAGGCAAATTGGCTCTCAGGGAGCCAACGGTCAAACATAAACCCCCTCAGTCTGGGTGGTTCCACTGATCATGGGTTAACACTAACAACAGCAAGTTGAATTTGGTCTGCAGTACTAACATAGACTAGCGTTTATATTGTTCCTTACATACTGTTCAGGACATATGTGACCCGATTTGACATTTGATAACAATTATAAAATATACAAAAAAAAAATACAAAATGTGGAATTTGAGTGACTTTTCCTAAAGTGACCCAAAATACATAAAAAAGGAAAGGAAAGGAAAGGAAAGAAAAGGAAAGTGGAGAAGGACAGGACAGGACAGGACAGGACAGGACAGGACAGGACAGGAAAGGAAAGGAAAGGAAAGGAAAGGAAAGGAAAGGAAAGGAAAGGAAAGGAAAATAATGTGGAGAAGGACAGGACAGGACAGGACAGGACAGGACAAGAAAAGAAAAGAAAAGAAAAGAAAAGAGAAGAGAAGAGAAGAGAAGAGAAGAAAAGAAAAGAAAAGAAAAGAAAAGAAAAGAAAAGAAAAGAAAAGAAAATAATTGTGGAGAAGGACAGGACAGGAAATAAAATTAAAGGAAAGGAAAGAAAAGAAAAGAAAAGGAAAGAAAAGGAAAGGAAAGGAAAGGAAAGGAAAGGAAAGGAAAGGAAAGGAAAGGAAAGGAACGGAAAGGAACGGAAAGGAAAGGAAAGGAAAATCTTTAATGTGACTCTTCTCAAACAGTGATTTGTTTATTTCTGGTCTTTTTTTTGTCAGGTCGCTCTTTATATACGCTACACTAAATGACAAAAAAAAAAAAAAGATTTGTTTATTTTGATGAACGAGATACAAAGAGCTGAGTCACTAAAATGATCTGATCTTCCATCACTGCAAGCAAGTCCTGGTGTTCCTTGACCCCCTTTTTTAATTGCATTTCCTTACATTTAAAAACCAAATTCAAGAGGCTCGATCAGTGAATAAGTAGAAAACGAGAAGAAGATTATTATGCATAGTGCACACCCTATGCTGTCAAAATAAATGGTGATCTAGTGGTTCCTTGTATTCCCCATGGTCCACTGGTATAAAAGTAGCCTCAGAGGTACAGAAGTTGTCCTTATGATCCAATTATGTACTATAATTATGTTCTACTAAAATTATGCACCTCTAACTAAAGGTACAAAAGACATACCCAGGAGACCGCCATCTCGCCGACGAGCACATTTTTTTGGCTACACAGAGCAAGATGCATACTTTTCTATTTCTCAAATGCTGAAAGAAAGACAAAGTATGGTCAACAAGCCACTTTTGTGTTTTGGGAATAGGTAAATGCAGCATCAGCTCTATCACTTGTCAGAAATTCAGAGTCTTTTCACAGCCAGTCCGTTCCCATTGGGCCTAAGAGTTTGTCATCCACATCATAGATATGAGATCTTTGACAAGAAAGCCCTGGATGATTCACGTTCGTCTGAAGAGTTTTCTTTTCTGCCATTTTCCTATTATAACAGCATGGTCCTGAAAGTTGTAGTCTGCTGCTCAGAGAAGCGCATTTTGTGTTCGGGGGGGAAAAGTCTGAGCAATGGTCATTGATATCCACCAAATAAAAGTCAAAGTCGCTGGAGAGAAGTTGTGACTTGTTGCTGATTGACCTCGATGCAAAGCTCACGGGACAGCACATTGGAGACAGTGGAGGAAAAATTCCCGACAAGATCGTTCTTTGTAAAAGCCAGAAAGGCGTAGGAAGGGAGTGCAAGATGAAAATTAATGTCAAGCCGTGGGACTGAGTAGGTTTCAAGAGAGATCACGAAACACCAAAAGCTTGAAGCGTGCAAAGACTGTAATGCGACAAATGAACAGAGTGTAATAAAGAGGGAAAAGAAAAAGGATTGGAGAAGAAGGTTGAGTTTATTTGAGTTTACTGGTGTGCTGTTAAAACTGCCACTACAACCCCCACTGTCCGTTTGTTTTGTTTTTTTTAATCAAGGACGGTTGTAGCATTCTGCTTACGTGTGTTCTGTCGGTAGACCTCAAATCACAGGTGTCAATATGGCAAGCTGACCAGAGCAAATCTTCCAGAAGAAAAATGTTTATCGACTTGTCGTGCACTTCTTCTACACGAGAAAAAAAACTGAAATAAATGCATTAGGGAATGTGTTGATGTTTTACAGTGTGGAACTCAATAGACATAAATCTGCTAATCCGCTGTTATTTCTATGATAGACTCTGAATGCTTAATTGCATCACCCATCACCTAGCGACCTAAAAATGTTGCACTGGAGAGACAGAACAGGAAAGGTGGAAGGATGTGCATAGAAAATATGTAAACCTGCTTGTTTTTTCCCTTTATTGCCATTACTATATAACATTTTTGTTCATTAAATTTTTTACAGAACTAAAATACGGTATGGATTTAAGCCTATGTTTAGTTTGAGGATATGTTGTAGGGATGTGCAGCTCCATAACTGAGGCCGATGCGAGCTGTGATTTGCATCTTCATGCGTAGCCAATGATACGATACGATTCTCAGAATCTCAGATACGCGATACGATTCACCCCATTACTATGCAGTGCGATACAATTTCTATTTGATTCAACACATGCTATTCAATGCAATACAATACTTTTGTTTTGTTAACAAAAATCCTAAATCACTCGGTAGTGCAAAAAAAAAAGACAAAAAAAGTTCAAATAACCCAGATGTTCTTTTCCTGTTCTGTCTCTGGGATGCAGCTCTACCTCTGCCATGTTAATCTGTGTTCTATGTGACTCTCAGGAAACGGCTCGGTTTCGGTAGCGTTGTGATACGTCATATTGAGAAAACTCGCTCGAGAAACTGTCAAGAAACTGAGGAGAAATCAATCTACATATAAAATATTGGTCACAAATTATTGGTCAGTTTCATTATAATTTCATTTCATTATAATTAAATATAAATAAATTGGTTTATACCGATGCAAATATGTTAAAAACAATGCGTCAGTTTGTGTGTGTGTGTATATATACACACAAACACATATATATATATATATATATATCACTCATTAGATATATATTAGCAATTTCAAAGAGGATTTTTTTCCTTGGATTCATGCATATCATTTATGGATTTTTGCTGTTGATAGGGAGAAAATTATATATATATATATACAGTATATATACAGCAAAAAAATCCATAAATGATATACATGAATCCAAGGAAAAAAATCCTCTTTGAAATTGTTAATAAGTCTAATGAGTGTTTGCAAACAAGAAAAAAAAAAAAAAAAGATTTATGGGTTATGAGATCTTTTCTCATTTTTCTCACAATCAACAACATCCAGAAAAGAGACAGGAAGCAGCAACAACAATGATGAAGAGAAGTGAGCGAAAATGCATTTATCGCTCCCACCCCTCACCACTGTGTCTCCCCTCACACTCTCTCCGGAAGGAAATGGAGGCCACTTTATCTGTTTATTGTATGTGTTCTTGTTCCTCGCCAGCTGTGAGCTGCTTGAAAGAATTACACGTCCGTCTCGGCCTGTGCGGATCCAGAAATTCGATTTCAAAGATGCATGGAATGTGTTATTAGATTGTGTGGTGATCGTGTCTCACCACCCTCCCATCTTGTTCAAGGGATATTAAGAGCTTGTGTGTATCTCCATCGTGTGGAGTTATCAGTCCGTCATATCGCTCTATGGTATCTCAGGGCTCTGTGTTGTGTGTGTGGTGGAACGATAACATAACCTCCTGTGTTGGCCCTTGCCTGACTTTGCGATGTGCATGACTGAAAACATCTATTATTTCAATATCACACAAGTCATGTGCAGTGTTCACACTTTTGCCCCACTTCCTTTCACACTGTGTTCTTCACTTGCTTTCTCAACCCAGGGGTCAGAAGCACAAGACCAGTGTATCATCCATCATCTACTGCCATAGATAGATATATAATATAGAGGAAGAAAGTGATCACAAGGAGAGAGGAGGAGAAGACACAGTAGACATTGTATTAGAAGTCTATTTCACAGTCAAACAGCTGTTGAGATGATCAAACAATCTCATAAGAATCAAAGCCAACACTTGCTGAGTTAGTGAGGTAATCTCCATCTAAAAGCTCTGGCTAAAAGCTAATGAGATTCCCTATGGTGAAAATCCATTGAGCATTGCTCTGCCTCAGAAACTGTTTTTTTTTTTGGTTTTTTTTTCTACTTCTGATCAAGGCGTTTGCTAATTGTCAGTGAGATTCACTCTGATCACTGCTTTCTTTTAAAGCGTGGGACATAGTTGCTTTAGGAACTTCTCAGCCGAGCCAAGTTTGGAAAAGAAATCAGTGCAGTAAACCTCACCATCTATCCGAACTACTTTCCTTCTGTTGTGCGCTTTGAACAGTCGGAGACCAAAGAGAATTTTGCGAGAACCAATTGGCTTTGTTAGTTATTTAAAAAACCTTAATCTTAAAATAACAAAAAGAAACATCACTAACAACATCTACATAAACCCCAGTGGACTTCTTTCCTAGTTCTCGTCCTAAACATCAGTTCAACCTACCTAACACTCCAATCGAACAGGCCTTGCCTCCATTTTTACATTTTTTTCCTTCTGTTTCTAGGGTAACCAAGAGGCAACCAATCCGGTGGACGCGATGGCTCAGTCCTACACCCCAGCACAATTTCCTCCCCCACAGAACGGTATCCCAGGAGACTTCACCGCACCCCATGCCCTTCCCACGCAGGACTACACAGGACAAAGCCGAGTACCCGAACACACCCTGACTATCTACACACCAACACAGACACACAGCGACCCAGTAAACAGTGACAGCAACACAACAACCATCACCAACACAGTGAGTACACATGTAGCAATCAAACACAACAGACCGGCACTTAACCACAAGACTCAAGGTGGCTAAGGGTTTATTCAGAGTCTGTGAATTTGGGTGCCCTTGGAAATATACCCTGTATAGAATGTCGCTTGGGATGTTCATGATCTTATTTGCAAAAAAATCTGCAGGTTTTCATTTAAACCAAGTAGTAAAAGCGAATGAATGGATGCTAATTATGAACTATTGACGTGTGGCTCCTGCTTGTTTTTGTGGGGAGGTGGTACCTAAGTGGTTAAAATATTGGCTCAGAAGGTTATGAGTTTAAATCTCAGCCACACCAAGCTGCCACTTCTGGCCCCTGAGCAAGTCCCTTTGGCTCTGGATAAGAAAGTTGCTTGTCGAATGTAATTTAAATCACAGTGAAATTCTTCACATATCCCAGCAATGTTATGAAACTGGGATCAGCGTGCAGGGTCAGCCTTGAGCACAGAGGGTTAAGGGCCATGCTCAAGGGCCCCAGGAGTGTCAGCTGGCAATACCAGGGCTTGAACCCCTAACCTTCCGATATGTAACCTAGAAGCTTAATGCAATGAAATACTAAATCCAGGCCGATTGAATCATGATGCATGCACAAGTTGTTAATGGGATGCTCTTGACCAAAAAAAAAAATGCCAATGCCTTTGTTTACCCTCAAAAAAAGAAAGAAAACTCGCTAGTTTTAAAAAGTAAGAGAACCGAAGAAACATGGGGACTTTTTAAAAATGTTTAAACATCTTTACACAGTGACAGTGAACAGTGACAAGCCTCTAATAACCTCGAAAACAAAGTATCATTGAGTCAGACTAATGAGGCCAAAAAATCCTGAATCGACCAAACTTCCAAAACAAACCCGCAAAACTTTTGTTTGGTCTGTTGTATGTGTCTTGGCAGCGATTTGGCATGTGGTGCAATCATGGACACATTTCATAAGCAATTTTTTTTCCTGGCATTATGTACCTCATCACCCTGATTGCGTTTCATTACCCCTGTTCTAAACCCACATTTCCAGATGTGTCACCTCTCACTGCTGCATACTAATGGTCACCACCACCACGGTATCATTGACCAGACAGATCAGCCTCCTTTGCTCTTTTTTTTTTTTTTGGTGCCTCCTATCCGCCATGTTGTCATTAGCATTTTTTTAAAAGTGGGAAAACGATCCATGGCTCGTCTACCTCAAACGTTTTACAGCTTTGGTCCAATTTTCTTCATGCTGTGAGTTCATTATCCAGCCTTTATCTGGGAGAAGATTGGAGGTGCTGAGTGGGTGCTGTGATTGTGAAATGGAAGATTTAAGACTAATTCTTGTCCGGGATATTGGCGTGAAAAGGAATAGAGTTACCAGAACAGGCTAATAAATGGCGGCGGAACGGTATTACATGGTCCACTGTCCGAAATAATGAGGGAAGAATCTTCATGTGACACGAATATAATGATATGTCAGAGACAGGATTATTATAATACCCCAGTGTGTGTCATGAGCTGTCATGTCTCCTTATGACGACTCATGGCCAATTACTCATTTGTTTTGAGACAGAAGACATGGAGCTGTTTGTTGAGGTTGCATCACAACCCCTCAATGTGTCTCGGCATCTCAGGAATTATCCAGGCAGGACAGTTTGGGAAGAAGCTCGTGTAAATGTTGAAGACACTTTGGACGTGCAGCAGGACTCACATTTCTGTCTTTTTTTCTTCTCCTTTTTTTTTCCTTTTTACATGATCATTGCCACTGGTACAGCTGCTAGAGTTGCTGTGATTGAGAAGAAGTGTAAAGTCTGGATCATATGGAGCAATGAAGAAAAAATCGGGACATAGCGTTCAAAGAAATCTTTGGTCAAAAGCTATTTCGATGAAAGTATCAAATCCAGAAATGGTCTGTCTTCCTGCGATCCCCAGCGCTGGCTAGGTTTAGCCGAAAGCCCTTAACAAGCATCATGTTATCGATCCGACCTTTTCTAATTACATCCAGCGAATTTACGCCAGCACTAAATAACCGCACTTCTTTACAGTTCAGCCGAATCTCGGCTTTCACGCACAGCACAAACCGGTGTTGTTTATTACACTCCTGCGGAGGGTCTATGAGCCCGATCGGCCTGTTCCCATCACGCACCGTGCGTTTTGTAACAGTTAATTTAACCCTGATGATTTGAATGTGTAAATGTGATCTTTTTAAGTGATTTCCCAGCGTGAGACGCTCAGGCTGCTGTGGAGTCAGTCTTTCGCTGCGGGAGGTCGGGGGTTGGAGCTCGGCGGTACAGATTACCGTGACTTGATTGCATGCTAAATGTTTTTTGGAGTTTCAAAGAAATCAAAAGTCATAAGGCAACCTCATGCAATTCTTAAAGCTTCACTTTGGTTAGAGTTAATAATAATAATCCATTTCTATGAACTTCGGCTGGGGGGAAAAGCATCTTAAAATGAACTGCGCCTCAGTTTAAAGAAAACTGTAGAAGAGTTTTTATTAGCATTAAATGTAGAAGCAACATGCAAGAAAGAGGCCTGGTTTTCATTGCCGGTCCAAATATGGAGGTCCGAAACTGGGGACTGAGGTTTTTTAGAGAGTTGTATAGATGTTGCTTTTGCATTTGCTGGAACATTCAAATTCCCTCACAAGCGTATTAAGTAGCGGACCACAAGTTTGTTTTGTCTCTGCCTCGAAATTTGCGTGTGGTTTCACTGCTTTTTATTATTATTATTATTATTATGAAAATTAGTGCAGTGTCACTGTGGCTACTCCACTATGATTTGCAGTTCACCGAAATACCATTTGTGACGGTCTCACTATGGATTCTTCTGCTTTTCATGTCCAGCTTCAAAGATTTTTCCTAAAAGGAGAAAATCTTGACCATTCGAGGGAGTGAATGAATGAAGAATGAAAGGAATGAAGATATTTGATAAAGTATGCTAAAATAAGTAGAACAGTTAAGTAGATCATATCTTTAGAAAAATTATTATTAAATATAAAACAAACTCTTTCACACACACAAACACACACACTTATATACACATCTTTATTACCCAAATAGGATCTAACAAATGCAATATATTTAATTATATTTTTCCATTTATTTAATTTAATTTAATCAATTTAATTTGTGCCAATGTAATTGATTGATAATATAATAAAAGTGAATTGAATTATTTTAATTTATTCAGTTTTATGTTCATAAAATAAATAAATATTGTTTAACCAGGTGGGGCATTTTATTTAAAATTGTTTTAACAATGTTTAAAACTGTTCAAATATTGATGATGGGTTAGGGTTAGTACATTTTTATAATAATTTACAGCATTAATAAAAAACTAAAATATCGACC
Source organism: Silurus lanzhouensis (assembly GCA_039877035.1). NCBI lineage: Eukaryota > Metazoa > Chordata > Actinopteri > Siluriformes > Siluridae > Silurus > Silurus lanzhouensis. Next base: position 4,096,149 of record JBCEWE010000191.1, read on the forward strand.
CCATCATAACCTGAAAGTCAATATAGGGTAGTCTACTGTAATTAGTTAATAATTGAACAAATTTCAGTACATAATTTAGCCAAACAGAGCCATTTACAGTACTTTACTGTTAAAACTATACAGTGTATATATATGGTGCATGGACAAGAGCCAATTTGCGAAAGGAGGCGGAGCTGCTGTGTTTGCCTGGCAGGCGAAACGTGAAATATTTTTACAATCGTATCGCTTACAAAATTGTACGATAGAAAAATCGTAAGTTGAACCATCATAACTTGGGAATCATCTGTACTAGATTTTAATTTACTTACTTCATATACACATGCTCTTAGTGCAAGTAGTCGCATCACAAACATAAGCAAATTAAGGGGAGGGGAGGTGGTAGCTCAGTGATTAAACCTTTGGACCTTGGATTGAAAAGATTTATGAGTTTTAATCCCAGCACCACCAAGCTACCAGTGCTGGGCTCTCGAGCAAGGCCATTACCGATCAGCTACTCAGTTGTAAATCGCTTTGGATTTTGGATTTCAAATTTTTCCAGATTATCTGGATATTTTCCGTGCTTCTGTCCTGTTAAAGTCTGTCTAACCATAACAACACTTTTCCCAGTATCACTAAGGTAAACAGAAAATGACATGGCAAGTTAAATGAGCCTCCTTACTTAAAATAGAGCACTGATCACGCATATCTTTGACATCCCGACACGAACCATGATAACATGATTTACTCGAACACAAAAACAGCCCCCAAAAAAAGAAAAAACTAATTAGAAGTCAGAAAAGGCTCTGGAAGAAGCATTGAAATATTATTGGAAAAGAAATCTGTTGTAGCTCCACACCAATGTACATTATATGGACAAAAGCATGTAGACACCAGACAAAGATTGATATGTGCTTGTTTTTGAAAATCCCATTCCACATTTATTCCCCATTCACTCTATAATATCCTGCACTATTCTGGGAAGATGTTCACTAGATGTTGGACTGTGCTTGTGGAGATTTGTGCGAGATTCATTCAGTTATAAGGGTGTTAGTAAAGTCAGGTACTGATGTAGGTGAGGGGAAAATGCCTGGGGCTCAGGCAACATCTCAATTTATTCCAAATGTGTTCAATAGGGTTGAAGCTCCATAGCAGGAGATCTTATAGTCAGGTATCCCAGTCCATACAGTCTTAGTGTACCTGCTGAAGAGTCTTGAGTTGTGTATGCAATGATAAATCATGGTCAAGAATTAAGGTCACATTTATGAGCATAGTAAAATAGTTGGAAAATTGGAAAATATTCCGGATTAGAAAAACATTCAGTATCCACAGTGTTTGAAAGGCATAACACCTACTGACCAATCATAATCCAGAATTCAACAGTGTCATTGGATATGAAAAGTTTTCAAAATGGGATTAATGTGGAAAGACTGAGTGTGGTGGAAAGGAGTCTTAAATTTAGTGTGTTCTTTATTCTACTCAGGCTTTGCGAGTTCACAGAGTTTATCAGTGATGAAAAGAAGTAAAGTTTCTTAGGGCTTTAGGAGGATATTTAAAATTTGTCGAGATTCACTCCAGTTGGAACGGTTCTTGAAAAGTGATTTTTGGAGAGTGTGTGAGTGTGCGATTGATAGAGAGAAAGAGACAGAGAGAGAGAGAGAGAGAGAGAGAGAGAGAGAGAGAGAGTGTACAGGGCTGCAGAAGAGCTGCAGGGCATCCCTATTGATTCAGCTAGCCAAAACAGATTAGGCGTACAGCGTGGCCTCCTTTCCCACGCTCTAAATCATTCATGCTACACCGTGTTCAATCTCTTCAGCAGCAATAAATAAAACAGGTAAGATTTAGCTAAATAGAACGCAGGGAGAGAGAGAGAAGTACAGAAACAGTGGAGACACGGAAAGGAGGATAAAGGATCAGAATGAAGCGGGCCGAGAGAAACGGAAGACAAGCTTCTTTTTTTAACTCTCAGTTTTCTTAGATGAAATGAAGCGGATCTTCAAAGGCACGTGAAACGCATCCAGTCGAAAAGAGAAAACCAGACGTCCTTGAAAACTATTTATCACTCTTTGTTTTTATTTGTTTAATAGAATTTAACTCCAAACTTTTGCTAATACTGATGTGCAGTACTGGATGCCATTTTCACAGCTATTTGATTTCTATAGTGCTTTCAAAAATGACCAGTGAATACCCGAGATGTTTTCTTGATCACTTTCTTGATCATTTTCTTGATCCAGACAAGTCATATATACATATATGTATATATATAGGAGGTGCAGTCATCATTCCAATTCAAGCCAAAGGTGTTCAATAGGGTTGAGATCAGAGCAAGATCTTACACTTCAACCCATGTAAAGCATATCTTCATGGAGCTGGATTTGTGCACAGGGCCATTGTCATGCTGGAACAATATTCTCCTAGTTCAAGTAAAGGAAAAATGTAATGCTAACAAATCCAAAGCTATCCTATACAACTGCGTGCCTCCAACTTTGCAACAATACTGTACGATAAGCATAATGACCTGCTTCGTCTCCATAATAAGATTTAAAGAGATCACTTCACCTTTCCGTGACATTCGTCTCTCGCTCGTGAATCGATCACATCATCTTTTTCTTTACTAGACTCGACTCTCTTCCTCCGTCTCGCTCGCCGCGTTCTTCACTTCGCTTTATCGAAGGAGATAAGTTTGACATACGGTCAGGACTACAGAAAGCTGAAGTCCGTATGAATAATAGATATCGTATACATCCAGCGTTACGATTGAGCGTTCAGCCGGAGAGCAGTGGAGCAGATTAAAGGAAGCTGTTGTATCTATTTTATTCGGGTTGAAGGCGAGAAAAGAACGGATTCTCAACATGGGTTTCGGATACAGTGCCTCTATTCCATAAGTAAAAGACACATTGTTAGAGTTCATTCCCACATCACTTCACTTTATTTGATGGTTCGTGTTTATTTTATGCAACAGTTAGACCTGGTCCACTAATCTGATTGGTTGAAATGCATTCCAGAGTGTTGGTATTCCTTTAGAAGTGCAGTGGGATGTTTTATCCTCTGAATCACACACAACATTCTGCTTTTGTTCGATTTTTTTATCCATATATGATTCTCATATTCACATTTACAGCATTTGGCTGATGTCCTTATCCAGAGCGATGGTGATCTGGAATGCTGACTGCACCCCAGACTTTCCCAAGGCCACTGGGGTTGGATGATCACAAATCTCCACAAGCACACTCTAAAATTCAGTAGAACATCTTCCCAGAAAAGTGGAGGGACTTAATGGGCAAATGTACGATTTTATGGTCAAGTGTTCACATACTTAGGTGCATATAATGTATCTCTACTAACAGCATTGAGATTTTCGTCATCGCAAAGAACAGAATGGAGAGAATTACAAAAAAGAAGAGACAGAAGGCAGAGAAGCGCTCGTCTCGTCCTGGACCTCACTCCGCACCTCACCTCTGAGTGAGCCGTCTCTACAGAACCGCCTTCAGTCGGATCACCAGTTTTGTAACACAAAAGAAAAAAACCTGAACAGAGATGTTTGATCAGCTTTGTGTTTCATTCTTAATCATGTCCTGGGGTTAAGGAAAGAGAGAGTGAAGTCTTCTCACTCGATCATCACTCTATCATCACTTTCTTCTGCTCTCTCTCTCTCTCTCTCTCTCTCTCTCTCTCTCTCTCTCTCTCTCTCTCTCTCTCTCACATACACTTTTAGTATTTTGTATTTGATTCCATTTTATCTGCATGCCTGCTGTGCAGAGACCCCATAACACAGAAAGAGATAAGACAGACACAGACTTCCATACACACACACACACACACACACACACACACACACACACACAAGCAAACGGATAAGATAAAAAGAACTGTGTATGTGGGCCATTAAAACAGACAGC
>JBCEWE010000191.1:4107523-4110023 GCA_039877035.1 Silurus lanzhouensis
TACAGGCATTACACACACTGCATACATTATATGCACTGTATACACAACATTCAATTCATAAATAGCATACATTATATACACTACAGACTCTGAATACCTTATATTCATTAGATGCACTGCAAACATTATATCCTTTATACAGACAGCATATGGCATATATATACACTAGACATGTACATAAATAATGTATATAATAATATTGCACATACACACTGCATGTACACACAGAGTGAGACTGTAATGTAAGTAAAGTGGGTGAATGAGAGAATAAAGAAGTACAAAAGAAATTAATAGAACACTATATGTCAAAAAGACACAATATATATATTGTATTTATTATTTACGCTACATATCGTATATGCATTCTGGATATAAAAAAAAACAGTGTAAAAGATTTATTCAATAAATTACACAGTTTTAAATGAACGCTGCACAATTTGAACTTTATTCATATGAATGCTTTTAATGCTTAGAAAAACCACTATCCTCAATCCTATAAATCATTCTTCTCTTTGATTCTCACTTCTCTTTGCAGCAATTCGGGAAGATTTTAGACGTGGAAATTATTTTTAATGAACGGGGATCTAAGGTAAGTTCTTCTTCACATTCCTTTTAATTTTTTTCCTCTTTTCTCTGAGCGCCGCTTTGTTTTGTTTCTAAATGATAAAACCCCATAGCTAAAATGAAAGATATCGGTGATTCATCAGTACATTAACTCCTATTTCTTTGTGCCAACTGACGAATGAAGACTAAATGAACAATAAATACATATTTTACTCCCTGGCTGCATTAAGGAGCGAATATTTTCCCTTTTCTTTCTGATGAATCCAGTTTTCCATGTTCCTCTTGGCCCCCCATCAGCTTCACGAGATTAAGCTGTGGATAAATCGAAACCCTGTGCAGCACGCATTTATTGTTCGTGTCCTACAAAGCTCATTACCCAGGGTGCCTTGCCCCTTCCCCCCTCTCATTTGCCACTAGCGTGCTGGCATAATGAACCAAGCGGGCCATTAATAAACAATCTATTTCCTATGACGCTTCGGCAATTTGCATTCAATATGTTTGTCCGCTTTGAAAAATGGCGGCTGCTTTCGCTCCCCTCTCGTGTAAGCTAATTATTTGTGCATGAGGAGAAAAATAAAGACGCACAAAAAGGAGGGTTAGTTTAGCCCTCGGTGTGGGGATCTGGATGTGTCGCTGTGCCCGTGAATGTCCGAGGGTAATGCCAAAGTGTAATCTCATTCACTTGTGTTCTAATGAGAAGATTTTCAACAAACAGAGTCCTATTTAAAGCTAAACACATGGACTCCATTTCTCTCTCTAACTTCACCTCTTTCTCATCTCTGCCTGTTTTTTAATTATGATAAAAGACGTTATCTGAGAGATCCTGCGATTGCAGCAGGCTTTTATTCACAATTTTGCAAACAGAATTAGCATTCGAGATTTCAGGATAATAGTTTCATCAAAATCCTGAAAAAACTATTGTTCACAAATATTAAGTATTTCTTATTGATTCGTTTGTTTGTTTGCTTACTGTAATATTTTTTATTTATTTATTTATTTATTTGCTTGTTAGCTTGATGGACTGTTTGTTTTTTTTCTTTTTTGTTTCTTTCTTTCCATCTTTCTTTCTTTATTGGAAGCAGATGTTTGAGTGAGTCGTCGAAATTTCCATACAAGCTGGAAATGTAATTGCAGTAATTAAACCTAAAAGTTTAATGAAACGCGTCTGTGTCCCACTTCCTCCAATGTGGCGGCGTTTCCATAGCGACCTGATGGCTCCTCACTTTTTTTCCTCTAACAGTCTATAATAAAAAGCACTACTTCCTCTCTCGCTGCTGTCCACTTCCTGCTGCTCACAACACTTAATTCTCTTCCCTTTCTTCCTTCCTTCCTTCCTCCCTTTCCCTTTTTTTCTCTGTTCTGTCTCTCTATGTGTATAACGCTCCGCCCTCTCTCCTCTGCTGCGCTGTGCTCTGTTCTTCTCTGCACTCATCCTCAGGGCTTCGGTTTTGTAACTTTTGAAATGAGCACAGACGCAGACCGTGCGCGGGAGAAACTAAACGGTACAATCGTAGAAGGACGCAAGATCGAGGTGCTTCTCCTGTTTTTCCCTTTTTTTCATTGCCGTCTTCACTCTGCATTTCTATTTTTCTTTTTCTCTCAGTTCTTTCTTCTATTTACGTTTTCAGATTATGTGCATGCGTTGCGTGTCAGGGATCCATACTAAAATTCACTATACTGACAAAAGTATTGGGACACCTGACTTTTCCAGGCGTATGTGGTTCTTTTCCACACTGTTACCACAAAGATGGAGGCACACATCTTTGGATGCAGTCGCATGATATTTTCCCTTCATTTGAATTAGGAGACTCAAACATGTTCCAGCATGATGATGGGCACAAAGCCAGCTGCATGAAGATATACTTTACATGGGTTGGAAGTGTGTGGAAGATCTCCTGCTACAGAGCACAAACCCTATTGAACACTTTTTACATGA
>JBCEWE010000191.1:4112523-4115023 GCA_039877035.1 Silurus lanzhouensis
AGAACAGGAACTAACTTTTTTTTTATGGATATACCACAATATTAAATGTAAACAGATAAAGAATATGACACTATTTTAATAAATGAACAAACGTACCATTGTTGATGAATTTCTGTAGCATAAGAGGAAAATAAAACACTTAGGGAAGGCAATAGTAATGCATCATGACATCACTTCGTGAACCAGTCATCGATTATTTATGTGTTTTATTCCATACTTTTTTTTTAACTGAGGGCATTGCAGCCAAAATGTAAATACAGTTTCAGAATACATTTGCTGTTATACAATTATTTTCTAGAGTACAAATTGAATTTTATAGTCCTGACACTGCTTTAAGGAAATACAATTCTAGAGTACTTATTCAAGGGCTTATTCAAGGGGTTCAATTCTAGAGCTCTTTTGCTGTTTTTTATGTATTATGATTATTTTATTTAGAGTACAAATTCGATTTTGTAGTATTGACTGTTATACATTTCTTATTTTATTTAATTTACAGATTTCAATTGTTGTTCTTAAAACATTTTGTTGCTGTTTTAAGATTAAATTCTGGAGTTGCATTGGAACTCTAAAACATTAAAAAAAGAACTGAAGTAATTATTTCTCTAGATTGTTGGCTGATTTTCTAATGCTGTTCCTAAAAAAAGAATGTATAGCAATGTATAATTCCAGAGTTCTGTTGCTGTCCTAAGATGTTTTTTTTTATAATAACGATTACATTTCTAAATTCTGGACACTGTTATGAAATTATTACATTTGTAAAGTACTAATTTATTTTCCAGGCTTCCAATGTAGTTCTTATAAGCATTTGAGAACGTATTCTATAGTAATGGTCCATCTTAGAGAGCTTCTGTTTTATTTTTTCCCTTTAGAATACAAATTCAATCCTATAACTGTTCTGACATCATTTTCTAGACCTCCAGTGCTGTTTCTAAAGTAATGATTTCAAAATGCTTCTGGTTCTGTTTATATAGAGCACCGATTCAATTTGAGAGTTCAGATTTTTCTAAAGTGCTTATGCAATTCTAGAATTTCTAAACTGTTCTAAAATTATTTTACTACTTCAGTTCTTTTTTTATGTTTTAGAGTTCAATGCAAGTCCTGACATTGTTCAGAAGTACAGTTCTAAACTTCTGATGCACTTCTAGATTCCAGTTCAGAGATTTTTTGGTCTAGGCTAACCCCAACCCTAGGTTTAGGCTAACCCTAATCCTAACCTTAACCCTAACCCTAGATTTTTTTAGGCCAATTTACAACTCACATCCAAAATGTATTTCTAGAGCTATAAATCTGACATAATTTAAATAAAATGAAAATAAATATATAATTGTCAGTGAATTGTTGTGGCATTGTAGAAAAAAATGTTGGTAACAGTAACACATCACTACACTACTGATCACACAGACACATTTTAGCACAACCGAGAGCGAGTTATTCCATACACTCTATAAAGTACATATCTAACATGTGGCAGTGCAGCCGTTATATAAATAGAGTGATCAGAATTGTTGACATGCCGTCACATATGTGTGATCATTTTTATTGTTTCTGATGCATGTGTGTTTTATAAATTTTGTGGTGTGTGGATCATTTTATAGGTTGAGCTCTGTTCACAGGAACATCTCACACAGCTTACAAACACACACAGGAATATCAGCTATACATGATGATGTGGCAACTCTTTATATGTCTCACACGCAAACACACGTACATACAAAACTGTGAATCCACACATCATTACACATGCATTCAGAGATATCCTGTATAATAACATATGCATAATTACACACACACACACACAAACGTGTCTGTTCACGATGGTGTAATAAATCAAGCCGAGGGTTTTAGCGTGTAGCAGGCGGAAGGCTCTCGGCTGCTATGATTCATCGGCTGCTAATTTTTCAGCGCAGTTTGCCAAGCCTAAACGGCAGCATATGCTGACCAGCTGGGCCCAGAGAGACACGTTCTTTAATCTAACACACACAAACACACACACACACACACACAGGAATGCAGGACTGACTGAAACCAAGGATGTGATAAATGTGACCAACCGTACATCTCCTGAAGATAAACAAGAGAAGCGAGGAAACAAGATGAAAGTTCGGATATGGTTCAGTAGATTTGTATTCAGTTTGAAAGTTCTGACACAGTCCTGAAGTTCTGTTCTAGATTAGCAGTTTTGTTCTGTGGTTCTATTTCAGGGTTCAGATCTGTACAGCAGATGCTATTCTCTAATTACTTTGAGATTGAATGAAGTTTTGTAGTTCTGATACAGACATGAAGTGATGTGCTTTTACACTTAACACTGGTGCTGCTCTGATGCTGTTCTGATGTGGTTATTAGGTTTTGTTCCAAAACTCTTTTCTATTCTACATATTTTTGAGTCATGATGCAGTTTCTTACTTCCGATCCAGGTTAGATCTGCACATCTACTAAGCCGAAGCTGTTCTACAATTATTATTTGGAGTATTATTGCATTTCAAGAGTACTGATGCTGTTC
>JBCEWE010000191.1:4122523-4280023 GCA_039877035.1 Silurus lanzhouensis
AAACACAATGGGCAGAGAAAAAAGGAAGACAGACCGACAGACACACACACAGAGGGAGAGAGAGAGAGAGAGAGAGAGAGAGAGAGAGAGAGAGAGAGAGAGAAGAGCGTACATCTCTTCAAGCAGTTCCTCAATTTCTCAATGTTCTCAATTTTCTCTGGTTTTATCTTAGTCTGACTTTTTTACATTTGTGAACTTTTTAACAGTTCAAACAGATATACCGAGACAGACAGACAGACAGACAGACAGACAGACAGACAGACAGACAGACAGACAGACAGACAGACAAAAAGATAGAGACAGACGTAATGACAAATAAAACAAAACAAATACACAACTGCATGGATACACATGAGAGAGAGAGAAAAACAGACAGAAAGGTAAACAGAAAGATTTGACAGATGAACAGGAAGAGAGCAGGAAGGACAGATATACAGATGCTTTAGTGGATTGATAGATTGAACAAAAGACAGGCAGAAACAGAAAATATGATGAACAGATAAATATATACAGTATAAACACCCCCACATTTACAGTGCAGATTAGAAAGTAACTGTATTTATTATTTATGATGTTTTGCCCCATTTGGTTCTGCCCTTCTCTTTCCTCTCTCACACTCACACACTCTTTAATGTGGAACAAAGTGTCTGGTTCTCCTTCATGCCATTAACACGTCTTCCTTATTACACACTGAGGGCTTCTCCTGCTGCGGAGCATTTTACACTACACCATCCCCTACTGACTGAAACCAACACCACACACACACACCACAGTGACCAACCACTGTTAAATTCCTTCTTTCTTTCTTTTCTCTCTCTCTCTTTCTCTGTGTGTGTTTAGCTATGGTAGAGTCTATGCAACGGCAGATCCATACACTCATGCTATCAGCCCAGCTGCCACGTACAGCGTTGGCACAATGGTGAGTTCTTGCTGAACACAAACACACAAACAAACACACACACTCTGCACACTGTACACATTTAATATACACTATACACACTTTACATACCCACTATATATACACACTGTATACACTATACACACTATATTTACACTATACCTACTATACACATTATATACGTAATATAACTGTGTGTGTGTGTGTGTGTGTGTGTGTGTGTGTGTGTGTGTGTGTGTGTGTGTGTGTGTGTGTGTGTGTGTATATATATATATATATATATATATATATATATATATATATATATATATATATATATATATATATATATATATATATATATATTAGTTTAGAGCTTTATTTATCCCCTTGGGGCAATTAATTCAAGCTATCGTGGTGCTTCACATATATATACACACACTCTACACTTCATCTTATACTATACATACTATAGAGATTACACATTTTATATAGTTTACACACTATGCACAAAACAAACAAAACACACTATACATACACATTATATGCGCTATACACACTCCTTACACTATACATCCTATAAACACCACTGGGTCCTAAAGTCTGAGTCCATGACCAAGAGCTGCTTTCACACTAACTGCTCCATTTGTGGAACCATGCAGCAAATAAACAAGTTATCTAAAGAGTTTACAGAGCTCAAAATACTCAGAAGAACACCAGGGTTCTGTTCAAATGGACTAAACATTATTATTATTATTATTATTATTATTATTATTATTATTATTATTATTATTATTATTATTGCACACTAATTAAAAGACTAATATTTCTAGTTCTTGGTGATGGACTTTAATTTGAGACCCGATTGTGTGCTTCCCGTGTGCTGACTCTGTAATAATGCAATGATCCGTTGGGGTGTATTATGTTGTCTCTACTGCCCTCTAGTGGATTGTTTTGCTATTTTTTTTTTTATCGTACCTCTCACATGATTCTACACAATAAAATACACTTTTCCGCGCACACGTACACACTGCATTTATCCTTTCATTACATATAAACCGTTGAAACATATTGCAGAATGAAACAGAGAGAGTACACACACCCAATAATAACAGACGCAAACACACACGTTTTTTTTTACATCTCTGTGGTTCCTCCTTGGAAGGGTTGCAACTCTGAAAAGCAGTAACACTTGGTTTAACGCCTGTGTTCATTTTGAGAGGAAGCATAAGACAACAGATCATTTGCCAAAAACTTTATCTGGCTAAATTACAGAATTACAGATGTTTTTACTAGACAGCTGTTGTGCTTTATTTCCTCTCAAAAAAAAAATGCATTCTTCCGGGCGGAACTCAGCGACCCGTCACCTCCTATGCCGTCAAGTTAATGTCTGTTTTTAGCTAGCGTGTGCAGCATCGAACTTCTCCAAAGCTAAATCGCCTTACGATTCCAAAAAAGGTGCTCTAGACCTAAGAAAGCGTCCAAAAAAATACGCAACGGCAGCATGATGAAGGATCGTTAAAGCACAACATCAAAGATGGAAAACAACGGGCAGAGAGTGAGCAGAGCTCTTCTTCAAGAGCTTAGCAAGCACATGGAGACGTGCCGCAGTGTGCCATGCGACGTACAAACGCATGCATCAGTGTAAAAGAAAAAAAAATTGATTGGGATCGCCACGTTCCTGCTAATAAATGAGTCAGGGATTTTTTTTTAGCATTGCGTCATGCTAATGAGCATTTGGAAAACAGGGAAATGTGTTCTGCAGTGCAGCTGCTAGCTAAAAGCTTTCATTAATTATGACATTTGCTCGTCAAGTCCTGCTTATTTGCTCAAGTAAATCTTTGCTTGTAGGCATTTTTTGTTTCCTTCCACCCTTTTTTCAGAATTTCCTTCCACAAGAGTGTTTTCACAAACTCTGTCGTACTGTAAAAAAAATGTAAAAATCAAGACTGTGTGTGTGTGGTATCTATATATTATGCAGTTCTATACTGTATATTATACAGTGTGTGTGTGTAAGGGTGATGCTGATGTAGAAAGAATACAATTCAACAGCACCTAATTCTTTCATCATAATTGATTAACATCTCTGGACGAGAACGCGGCGCTCCTTTGCATTTAAAAAAGACTGTAATTCGGTAATTAGCTCCTCGGAGAACGCGCGAGGATCTATTTCTCCGGCACGGAGAAGAAAGTTCAGCAACGCTTCTTCGACTCGAATGAAAGTTTGAAGTTCTTCTCAATTAGGGAAAGTGCGCCTTTGATGGTTTGAGATGTGGCCCGTAGAGAGGAGCGTAAAAGCCAGAGCTGGGTCTGATGAGGATCACGACGCGTTAAAGCCATTGGCAGCAAGGTTGGCACCTTTAGACAGACTTAAAAGAGAATATTAACAGGACGTCTCTTTGAAACGAGCGTTTTTTTTTTCTTTCCTGGAGGAAAGGAAGATCCAGACGGCTTCACATTTCAATCCTACTTTATATTAGGAACGCCTAATAATTACGAGGAGATCGTAGTGTTGCAGCTGAATTACAGCAGGAAAGCTCGTGGAGGTCTCTGTCTTCATTAGGACTCTCAGGAGGTCTCTGTGACGTGGTTTTCCATAATAGATTTGCTTTCTGAATTTGGAAAGGTTTATAAAATGTAATCTTTTAATAGATCTGATATAAATAGACTTGACATGATCAGTAACTCTGTAGCTAGTAGGTAATAAATGTCAAATTATAATTCGGAGTTAGTAAATCTTGAGCTTGTTAAATATATGTTCTGTTTTGGGGGAAAACACTGAAAGCTGTTGTGTCTGATTTCTGTCCAACAGCCAATAATATACTTTCAGATAAATTCACTATATGGACAAACGTATTGTGACACCTGAATTTTCAGGCATTTGTGGTTCTTACTGAAACTGTTACCACACAGTTCGAGGCACACAAATGTACAGGACATCTAAGGATGCAGTAGACTGAAATTTTCCCTTCACACAAACATGTTCCAGCATGGCAATGCCCCTGTGCACAAAGCCAGCACCATGAAGATACGCTTTATATGGGATGGAGTGGAAGATCTCATTCTATAGAGCTCTCACTTCAACCCTTTTGAACACCTTTGTAGCTGAATGAGCGAAATCTGTCCACAAGCACATCCCAACATCTAGAGGAACATCTTCCCAGAAGAGTGACGGTTACTCAAACAGCAAAACAGCAATCTTATGGTCAGTTGTCCACAAACTTTTGTCCATAGAGTGTTGGTGTTAGTATCAGTGCACACAAAAGTCACCGCTGTGATCACGATCATGATTTGCTCATGAATTGTTTAAGTGAGTAAAGGAATTATTGAGTAAATAAGTAAAGATCCATATTTGAGTAAAGAGACCAGGCTCATGGTAATTATTTTTTTTTTAAACCAGAATTAACCAATGCTTATAATTTTTTTTTATGGAAATTTTTTTTTGTTATTCTTTTATCCATTTCATTTCATTTAAGATTTGTAGCTACACTATTGCCAAAGCTGCTGCTCTAGAAAACTACACTTCATAATAAATCACAAGCCGAAACGTATCATGCAATTTACATTAAATTTCCATGTGCCCTAAAGCAATAGGTTCATAAAGTCCATGTTTTCGGGGTGTTTTTTGTTTGTATGAAGAAATATTGGAGAAGTAGAACACAAATTAAAAAAACGGTTTCAATTTAAAGAGTTACAGTGAACTTTCTCTCTGCATCAGCATCACATAAATGCTCGTAACACTAACACACATTTTATATACTGTATGTGCAATCAATTCACAAGCAGCGTCCTTCAGGAAAACACACCACAGCCTCTTAAAAAGTGGGAAGTGCTAGCTAGGATATTGGACTTCTGATTGTAAGGGCCTTCCTACCCCGGGGCCCCTGAGCAAGGCCCTTAACTGCAAAAAGAAGTAAATGTGAAAAAAAAAAATTCCTGAGATTACCCTCTTCAGGAAGGAAAGCAGTGAGGAAGGAGAAGGAAGGCATTTTTCGCCTCTATCACTCTGACTGCCCCCCTCTTTTTTCATCTTTGATGTTGCAGGCTAGCCTCTGCCGAGGAGCGTACAGTCGCTTCACGCCCTACTAAAGCCGAGACAAACGCACCGGCCACAATAAATTAAAGCGAGCAAACCCCTTCTTGTCTGACAGGCGAAACGACCAGCTCCCGACGGCCTCGTCACACCACAACACTAACGCACTGTTACGCCTGCTTGTGTGTGTGGGTGTGTGTGTGTGTCTGGCTCAATATGATGTCACTGGTTATATTGGTATACATCTGAATCAAACACAGTCCTTACACACCTGTTATTTCTATGACGACTTGCTCATTGGCTGTATATTTGATCTATAACACCATATTCAGAACTTCTGTTGTTTTTGTTTTCTTCAAAAGTTTTTCTTGTTAAATTTTTTAGTCCAAATTTAATTGTAATACATGCATATATATATATATATATATATATATATATATATATATATATATATATATATATATGTATGGGAAAGAGAGAAAGAGATAAACTATCATTAGAGAGTCCAAAATAGTCAGATTGTGTTAAAAGCTAGAATTCAATTTGCATATATTTGTAATCTTGCATTTGTTCTTAAAGAAAATGCAATGAATCATTAATAATTTGATATAATAGAGGTAAAGCTAAGAGAGCAAACCTATTGTTGAAACGGCAAAAAAAATGGAGAAGGAAGAGAAATACTAAGCAGGGCAGTTCCTATTACTATAACATACACAAAAACAAGAACTTTCTCCAGGTATTCCTTTTTTTAGCATATTTATTTAGAGAATAATCATCTGACGAGCTGACATCCAGGTATTTCTTAAACGCTATCATTTAATACATAATTATCACGAGTCATGTGTTATATTTCCGTAAGGAGGTTTCCGCCCTAATGTTCAGCAAAAAAAACAAACAAAAAAAACGTGTTGCCAATTTGGGGATCGAAAAAAGCAGCCACATATCAGATGATTTTACTTTGTCTTATTAATTTATTAATTGATTTATTTTTTTTGTTTACTTTGTTTGTTTTATTTATTTATGTATCTTAAAACAAACCCTGCCTGTTGGCGTTGAGATATGCACATACATACAGTATCTAGAGTAGTTTAGCATGTAGAAAGTATAGTTTAGATATGAATTACTGTAGGGTTCTAATTATATAAAACCAAAAGCAGGAAAAGCATTTCAGTAACACTTTATTTAGGGATCAGAAATGAGCCAGTAAGTAATGACTAATTTATATTCATTTCATACGTATAAGCTACACATTCACACAGTCTACTGGGAACTTATAAAGTGTGTATTTTGTGATATGCAAGCTAATAGTAGCTTTTATTCCTAGCTAACAAGGTCATCATTATGAAAGTAATCATTCAAATTAATCAAAAATTTTTAAATAGCATACACGTCCATAACTAGTCATTAACAAAAGCGGTTATTAGTCACTACTTACTGGCTAATTTCTGATCTCTAAAATAAAGTGTTATCAGCATTTCCTTAAAATTTTGTCTATGCATTTTGTCTACAAAAAGTCAAAACTCACAGGAATCTTACATCTGAGATTTTTCCTTGATCTTCTTTAATATATTCCCATATCTCCCATTTTAAAATTCTTCTCAATTCTTCACCTAATCAAACCTTTCCATCATGCAGAAGATTGTATTTCACTTAAATTACGAATACAAAGTTCCCAAATCGTTTTATTAAAGTATTTCTAGGATATCATTCAAACTGCTTTCAAGTATTGAAGCAAAAAATATAAATAAGAGCTCAAAAAAACATTCAAATGGCAGCTTATCTTAATCTACACTATCTGGACTTTATGGACACCTCTCCATAAAATTAGTGTGTGTTTTTTTAACATCCCATTCCACATTTAGTTCCCATTTACTGTTATAATAACCCCCACACTTCCAGATGTTCCACTAGATTTTGGATTGTGATTGTGGAGATTTGTGTTTATTCAGACACAAGGGAACACAAGCCACACTTACATTGATGTACGTGAGGTGAGGAGGCCTGGGGTGCAATTAGCGTTCATATTCATCCCAAAGGTGCTCACTAGGGTTGAGGTCAGAGCTCTATAGCAGGAGATCTTCCACTAGAACCCATGTAATGTATATCTTCATGGAGCTGGCGTTGTACATGGGGATATTGTCAGGTTCATGTTCCCACATCCAAAATCTTCCTACACAAATGCATGCCTCCATTTTCATGGAAACAGTTTGGAGAAGAACCACATATGGCTAGAAAAGTCAGGTGTTCCAATACTTTTGTCTGTTTAATATATGTTAATGTATCTGTACATTGAGGTTGGAGCACATCTATGTGGAGAGGTTTCTTATTTGAGATGAAACAAAAAAGACAATCTTAAAAGGGTTTTTGTTTATGCAACATCATATTGCAGACACAAGATGGATTTTTGCGTCTCCATATACATTATATATTACAATTTTCCAGCTGCTGTATTAGTTGTTCTCATTCTGGTCTTTATTCAAAGAACTGTGTGTGTGTGTGTGTGTGTGTGTGTGTGTGTGTGTGTGTGTGTGTGTGTGTGTGTGTGTGTGTGTGTGTGTGTGTGTTGCTGACCTAATGCAGTTTGATGTTTGATTAGAAAGGTCTCTTTTATATCTGCCAAGAAAAACACACACACACACACACACACACACACACACACACACACACACACACACACACACAAGCACAGAAGTGAATCAATGTGAGTCCAAACAGCGTACAGCTCCCAAAAGCCACTCAACTTCTGATTTAATTAGGCATTAATTCTTAACGGGCTAATCAATGCACTGAAGTGCTCAGTGTAGCAAAACTCCTGCATCTGTCAACCAGTGAAAAAAAAAAGGGGAAAAAAAGAGTAGATATGTATCCAATAAACGCACTTTTCACCTACGTGTGGGCTGCGTATCTTAAATACAAAATTTTTACCTTTTTTTCACTTTTAAGATGTCGAAGAGTCGGCATTAGAGACTTATTTATGTTAATTACAACAGATACGGATACAATAAATACAACAAATATGATACAAGAAATATGTGGATCACAACAGATGGCAAGAAAAATGTAGTATTTCTCCAAAGTGTGTATTGGAGACCCAAAACTGTTCCAGCATGACAAGGCCTCTGTGCACAAAACCAGCTCTATGAAGATCTAGATTACATGCTTTGGAGTGGAAGATCTCCTGCTATAGAGCTCTGACCTCAACCCTGAACACCTTTCACATGAATGTGAATGTTGACTGCACTCCAGGCCTCCTCACCTACATCACTGCCTAAATTCACTAACATCCTTTTAGCTGAATGAGCACAAACCTTCCCAAAATCTAGTGGAACATCTCAAAGAAGAGTCGAGGTTATTATAACAGCAACGGGGCCTAAATGTGGAATGGACTGTTCAAAAAGTTGATACCAATTTAATGACCAAGTGTCCACAAATGTGTAGATGTGTATAATAGAGTTAATTTTTAATGGAACTATTCATTAAAATTTTTTCTGTCCAACTATTATTTTAGCAGACAGTCTTCACAAGAAAATATGATTTATTTTTTCTTTCTGATTTCATATATATTTAGCATATATAGATGATTTCATATATTCAGAAAGAAAGACAGAAAGAAAGAAGGAAAAGAAAGAAAGCTGTATTTTGTAGTTTCCAGGTAACAGCTTATGCAACTTAAAAATAATTAAAGTTTGAAAAAAATCCTAATGAGGTCAGCATTTTGAAAACACACTCAGACTCACTGTGTACAGCCAACGCTGGAGAGGGTCCCAGAAAGCTGGGAATCATAGAAACACACATTATTGTCCAAAATAGTTTACATAATGGCACACAATGGATCAGAAACAGAAATCAGAAGTAGATTCAGATCCTAATAAACGATCGCTGAGAGCGGTGAGAAGAATCTCCCTGAGACAACATCAGGAAGAAACCTTGAATATCAGAGTGTATATCAGGGTGAATATGAGGTATAATAATTGTAAATCATTATAAAGTGTTTTATACTGTGAATAAGTCCCGGGATAAGAAATGAGATCCTGTTTATGAACACAGCAGCAGTTTTTAGCTACAAACCAATAATATCCAGCTCCGATTAAACACTGAATCAATAATAAAATTTGTTTTACTAAAGGAACCAGTTGAGACAGGGTTCTATTACTTTGCAGCTCTTATAAAAACGAACAGGACTATATCGACTAAATATATGGCACATGGCAGGTTTAACATTATGTAGTTTTTGGCCGTACCCTTTAATCACCAATCATCCAAAACAATAAAGGGGCCTCGGGAGCGTCAATTGATGGTGTGACCATCCACAGAGTCAGGGATATACACACTCGAAACACAACTCCATCCCTAACAGCACACCTTTCGTCCGATATTGAATGCACTACAGATTCTGATGAGTAAAGACATTTAAAATCTGCTGGGTTTTATTTCTTAATCAGAGTCAGCATTTCTCCTCCACCAGTGCAGTGATCGCAGGCATTTCCCAAACGAACCCTTCATAATTCAGCAGCATCATTTAGTTACGGCCAAATTTCATTTTTTTTTTTTCTGTACGTTTTTTTTTTTTCTGTTGACCGAGGAGTTAAATCATTCAAGACGTTTTCTGCACCTCAATTTATCTTTCTGTCTTTTTTACATGGAAGAAAATGGCAGGGTTAGGTTTACAAAAAATATCCTGTTTTTTCCAGTGTATATCACTACTACATATATACATATTTACTCGAGGCAGCTGTTTTTTTTTTCATACTTCTGTCTGTTCACTCGTACATCTGTGCAAAAACGAAGGCTGCTATTGTATTGAGCCATGGAAAAAAACCTAAATAAACAATGTATTAATGTTTTATTTTGATACCTGACCATTAATTTCAGTCATGTACATTTTACTGTCCAATGAACCAGCAAACGGGTTTAGTTTTTTTAATTTATTCAGGTACATCTAAAAGTATATATTTCACAGCTATATCTGACTCTGTTATAAAGTCTACATATCAGCACAGGTATAACGTATCTACTAATCACCTCCTATGTAAAAAGAAATGTATAAACTCTGGGTCTTTTGAAAAAAGCACTGCAGGCTATTATGTTTACTTCACTATTATAAAAAAAAAGTTAGGAAAAAAACATTGAGCTTGTATTCATAAATCATTAACATCCATTCTTGGAATTCTTTAGGGTTGGATAAACAGTAGAATATGTATTTCTCATCATCTTAAAAACTTTTTTTAGCTTTTTTTTTTGTTTCAATAATTTGCTGGTTTGTTTATTATTTTTTCTTTCTTTTCCATTTTATTAAAAATTCCGTAATCCTTTCTTCCATCATTTTTTTAAATAATTGCAAATCTATTTTTTCATTCAAACCCTACAAAGAATTAATAATGATTTATTGATACATGCTTCAAAGAGAGATTCAGGAAGAAAACTTTCTTGAAAAAGCAAAAAGATGACGATTAAAAAAAAAAAAGCCCATCGTGTTGTGTATATAGAGTTCTGTGTACATGCTGCATATACTGCTAATTCTATTATCAATCTTTTATATGTCTCTATTTATTCTATTATGGATGTATTCAAATATTTTTTTTATCTGATATACAGGACACACATCTTGATTAAGGTGTCGTTTACATTTTTTTTTCAAGCAGGTGAAAATTCTGAAATTCTGTTTTCAAAACAAATCTTTTTTTGAGAGTTGTGATTGATTTCCTTTACATATGGTTGTAAAATTCTGTTACACCTTCTGCATTTTGTTTATCTCAAGGATTGTGATGTTTCTACAGTATATGTCTCATATAAAAGTAAACTGGATGGATTTCATGTGAATAAAGAGGTTAAGGGACAGAGTCGTCACTCGTTAGTGTTTCATTAATGATGCTTTTATGGAGGGTTATTTTGACAAATGAAGTAATTCAACATAAAGAAAAAGTTTGTCTAGAAAATTGCACTTTGAACAGTCATATACCATCCACATGGACGCATCTTAAACTCGGGTTTCAAACGTTCAAACAAATTTTCATCAAAAATATTTGTTTGAACGTTTGAAACCCGAGTTTAAGATGCGTCCATGTGGATGGTATATGACTGTTCAAAGTCTGGGCTTCTGAGCATTGGGGAGCTAGTGAGTGCCCTCTTGAGGGTGTGGAACAACTGCTTTGTTTGACCATAGCACCCCATCCAGATTGGATTTCCTGGTGAGATCTGTTTGGAATATACCTCCAAACATAACCTAGTCAACCTCAAAACATACCTGCTTTTTGTGGTGGAACAGGACCCTTTGACCACTTCAGATTTTCTTCTCCTGTGAATTCAACAAGCCTAGACTGATGTGCTGCCCAAAGGGTTATTTTCATGGATTGGTCATCAGTAGATGATGATTTTGACCAATATACATAGTAGTAGTTGTGAGCATTCTGTGAAGCCTGCAGAGGAGAACCTGGTATTTCCAATGGCCAATGGCAGTGCAAAAGACTTGTCTGGTATCACCTGGCCACATAACTTTGGACTGCGTGTTTTGCAAACACAGGGAAAGTTGGCGCACCAGTAGTTTGGGTATCAGTCCCACCAACAGCGATTACTCCCAAAGAAACTTTCAATCCAGATCTAGCATCTCCACAAGTGCAGGAGACTCGCACATCTTGGCCAGGAAAAAGACCGGTAAGGGTAACTGTGCTCTTTTAAATCCAGGAAAGCTGGAAATGTTGTGTGATTTACCACCAGAATTTGGGGAAAATCATGTATTTTTTGGATGGAGAATGAAGGACAAATAAAGCAAGCGAAGATCTATTATGTGATGTAGAGCAACAAAACCACACACCCCTGACCTCCAGTGATTGTAGTGACTGTCTATTTATCTGTTTCTTTTACTTGGTATACTTAAAGTATTTTTTTATATTTTTTTCCTTCCAAGATTCCAACTTATTTCAGCTGATGAATATTTAGGCAATTCATTTATTTATTTTTTTTTATGCAATATAGAATTCTCTGTAAATATGTAAAATTCTCAGCTTCACCTGATGTGTATTCTATTTTTCAGTAAAAAAAAATGCAGAGGAAAAGAGAGAGAGAGAGAGAGAGAATATGTGCAGCGCTCGGCAACAGACGGTGACAGAAGAATGATGGACACATCACAACCAGAAAGCCAGAAATGACCGAAAAGCAGATGGGTGTGAAGAAAGAGAGAAAAAAAATAAAAAGATAACAGATAAATGTGAAGATGAAACAGCCTGAACGAGAAAACAGAGTCCGGTTTCACAAAGCATTTTATTTTTCTATATTTTTCTTGATGCAGAAAAGTGTGTTTGAGAGATATAAATATCTGCGTACACATATATACACATAAAATATATGCTGAACAACAAAATGCCATCAGAACACAGCTGAGAGAACAATGGCAAGCTTTTGGCTCCGCCCACACCATCGATGTGAAAATGGATCACAGCATTCAGACCCACAGCCAAGGTCTTGTGTGGAGTTTTGATCAGTCCATTTCCTGTGCCGTGATGTCACTCTGTCCTGTGCTTTTAATCTTATAGCACTTCCTGGATGCAATTCTGTGCCCTTTTTCTTACACTGATCTAAGAAATGCTCAAAATAATCATCTAGTTGTGCTTCCACAAGGTTCAGAAAAAAAACATGCACAACAAGACAGTCATTAAATGGACTTTAAGGAGGGACGTTAACTTCATTCTGGCTGAAACTCTTGCTCATGTCAATGTTTCCACTGTATGACAAAAAAATCAACATGGAGATGTCACATTTTTTCTAACTTTGTCTCCCATAATGCAACAGTGGTTGTTTCTTCTAAAAAATGGCTGCCCATTGCCTGCCATGCCACATCTCCTTTGCAAAAGCTGCCCCGCCCTTTCTTCCTTCTTCTCAATGAGCAAAGATCCGGACCCACTTCCTGTTGCTGATGTCATGACAATCTTCCTGTTTGCAAACCTGCTGACTTCCTGTTGAAAAAGAAGGTTAGAACACTGGAAATCTCACTCTGTGTTCCAGCACTGTTTTAAAACACACTTAAGGTCCTAATGTTAATATATATACAAAATCTTTTCATATACATGTAGGCATTTTGAACAAAATTGTGTCAACACCTTAATATGAGGTTGTGTGTGCTTTTTATTTTTAGGATCCCATTTTACGTTCCCATTTGCTGTAATAATATTCTCCACTCTTTTGGAACGATGTTCCTCTAGATTTTGGACTGTGCTTGGGGAGATTTTTGGAAATTTTGACACAAGTGTGTTAGTAAAGTCAGGTACTGATGTAGGTGAGGACTTCTGGGGTGCAGTCAGCGTTCACAATCATCCCAAAGCTATTCAATAGGGTTGAAGTCTGGGCTCTATAGCAGGAGATCTTCCACTCCATCCCATGTAAAGCATATCTTCATGGAGCTTGCTTTGTGTACAGGGGCATTGTCATGCAGGTTTGGGTCTCCAAAATCAAGTGCTACCCCATCCAAAGACTTCCTATACTATTTGTGTTACCTGTTTGAGGAAGAACCACATATGGCTGGAAATGTCAGGTGTTTCAATACTTTTTACCACATAGTGTATATTATTTCAAGTTTAAATCCATTCAGATGTCTATGATGACTCAGCAATTTATTAGCAGTTGTTGTTTTTTTAGGTAGGAGGGGTTTATTCTGTCTCACCTGTCAATCACATTGCTACTATCCAATCATGCAATATTTTGGGTTTGTGTGTTAGATAGGGGCAGACAGCACTTTCCTCTGCGTGTCCTCCAGCATGTGAGATTTGTCTGGTTTCATGTGTCTTGAAGAAAGCATTTGTACACCTCACCCTCACTAGTTGTAGGCTGTCAGATAGTGAAAAACCGGTGGAGCAAATTGGACTGACATCTAATGTGACACAATGAGTCAATTAGAAAAGACCTCAAATATCCTGAAGGTCTGAAATGCCTGCATGTCTGGAAAAGAAAGGTTTGAAATACAGTGTGATGCCAAGAATACACAGTCACATTGTGAGGAAAAACAGATAAAAGTGTGATTTGAAAGGGAAAAAAACAGTGCTTGAACGCAGAACTGGATTGTGCTCTTCATTGAGTCCGTAACCTTGAGATCTGACGAGGCTTTACTTCTGCTGTCGCTGTTTACTCTCTCTTTCAACAAACCAGGTACTTCCAGCCAGAAGCTAAGCTACACCGTGTAAACAATGACATGGTTTTTTTTTCCAGTGTAAACAAAATAAATAAAAATGAGCCCTGATATTAGTATTATTATTAATATATCTATAACTTCTAATGACTTTTATTAACTATTATTCAAATTAAAAACCTCGTATATACAAAATGCTTCCACACAGTAACGTATACACACACACACACACACACACACACACACACACACACAGCTGACTGTTACGACGTTTTGTCGTTTTTATCCAAAATGAATTGTATTAAAGCATTTATGGGGGTTTAATAGATGTAAAGTTTGGGGAGAAAAAATGTGTTACAATAAGATTGAGAAAAATGATGTGGGAAAACTGACATTTGTGTGTTTTGAGTTTTTGTAAATGGCGATCTGGAGAACGTTTGCTGTGTGTATGTAGTGTACACTGGTGTGTGTGTGTGTGTGTGTGTGTGTGTGTGTGTGTGGGTCTGTTCCTGATAATCTCCATATCTCATTCGTATAGATGTCATACATATATAAGCACACACTCATGCTTTTTTGGTTGCAGTTTTTCCTAATATCCTCACACACACACACACACACACACACACACACACACACACACACACACACACACACAAGAGAGTGTAAGAAAAAGCCGCGAGAGAGAGATTTTTAGTTTTAAATCAGCTGTATTATAAGTGTAATATAAACTGTACCTGGTTCACTGACCCTTTCTTCACTTGATATTTAACGTCACTTATTCGTATGTCAATTCAAATTACACTCAGATTTATTGAGACCCTGTTCTGTACTTTTTTTTCTGACTGAAGTAGATATCAACATTTAAAGCATTGACCTTTTTTGTTGATAGAATAAATAATCATACATGTAGCAGAAAATCCATATTTATCATCTGATATTTGAGTGCTGATTGATTTATTTATATTTCAGATTAATTTCTTCTTTCTTGTTATTTAACCTACATGGATTTACAAAAGGGGTTATACTCGTGTTATTGGAATTGAATCAAATTTGACAATTGATTTGAACTTCATGCCCTGAAAATGTCATTAGTTATAGATTTAGAGATGAAAATGTAACAGTCTCAGTTATTCACTTTATCTGGATTTTGCTTTACTTACTTTCTAACTTCTCCTTTTGCAGTGTTGATGTTGAGTTAAAGAGCTTTAACACTACGGCTCAGAAAGTAGTTTAAGTTTCTTTAGCAGCAGCTGCACATCAAACACTTGTACAGAGGATCATTTACATAATTATTCTGATTATTTCAATATCTATTTTTTTTATATAGTCATTTTTTCCTGTAAAGTTAAATTAAATATTGTTTTTCAATCAATAGATGAGATAATAGACGTGAAGATTGGCTCGGTGTCAGGACATTGTTTGGGATAATTGGGACAAATTGTAAAAAAAATCTCCAATGTGTATTTATTCCTGACTTAATTGTTAATTGATGGTCTATTTTACTGTATACGAAGTGCAGCAAGTGTTTTAATATTTATGCAAAATTTTAAAAACCCTTTTAGTGTCTATGTAAAGCTCAGGAAATACTCTGAGTGTCCATAGAATTAAATATGGTTTCATTATGAGAGAGAGAGAGAGAGAGAGAGAGAGAGAGAGAGAGAGAGAGAGAGAGAGAGAGACCGCATTCCCCTCTGGTTCTCCTGTACAGTCTGTTCTTTTGTATTTATCATAAAAAAAATAATTCTGTAAATAACACTCTTTTCTCCCCCTCTTTCTGTCCTTCTCAAATTCTGTATTTTGTTCTATATTAATAAAGTTTATTTATAAAGATTTATAAATAAAGTTCTCTCTTTTGTAAATTGTTCCTGTTAAATAAAAAGGTTTTAAAATACAAAATATGTAAAATGGATATTATAATGAAAAGAAATATTTCTTCCTTTCAGCCTTTTTTTTTCTCTCTGTGCTTCAAACTTTGTGTTATTCCTCTTTCTGTAAAGATTTCTATTTATCAAGATGCATATTATTATTATTATTATTATTATTATTATTATTATTATTGACATTAAATACGCTTGTCTACTTCATGCTCAGGTGTGCTGTTTGTCACTCCAATATTTATTGTATATTTAAACAAAAAATAAAGTGAAACAGGATATCCTGATATACAGTAGTGTTACATATTTTTTTGCATGAAATAATTTAAAAATGTAAAGATTATTAAAGACTGACATGAATCTGTGTCACATCTCAGATCAGCTGCACGAGCTTCAGACTGGTGGACTGGAAAAAAAGACAATGTCTGAACACTTTTACGGTAATATCCGCTGTAACAGCTCATTGCATACCAATAGTCAGTCCTAATCATGGTGTAACAGTAAGGGGAAGCAGAGGCAGAGGGTACACAAGTTCCTGTAGACAAGTTTTATAAAAGACCAAAAAAACCCACAAAGAAAGAACCCGGGAAACTGCGACCTCTACTGCCGAGAAAGAGAAATGTCCCGCGTTCACACAAAATTCACAATATGAAATTTAGTACACAAATGAAGCTTATTTTACACAAATAAAATTAGCTACTTATATCCGTGGATCTTTTGGAAAAATAGTAGTTGCTTATTTTATACTGTTGACGATGAATATTATATAAATTAATACATGTAACTTCTACATTGTGCAGTTTTGTTTGGGGTTTTTCGAGTAGTTACACACCCTGTCCAGCAGATGTCAGTATGTGGCGTTGATGCATTCATTTTCATAAGGCTTTCGTTTTGTTGTTGTTTTTTTAATAAAGAGATTAATTAATTTATTCATTCATTCATTCATTCATTTATCCCTCTAAATATTACACAAACAATGAATGGCCCGTAAAACAATTGCAATCATTGTCAATTATTATTAGTACTTTAAATATATTCCTTT
This sequence comes from Silurus lanzhouensis, assembly GCA_039877035.1. Taxonomy (NCBI): domain Eukaryota; kingdom Metazoa; phylum Chordata; class Actinopteri; order Siluriformes; family Siluridae; genus Silurus; species Silurus lanzhouensis. The sequence goes on from JBCEWE010000191.1 coordinate 4,139,465, forward strand.
TGCTGAATTAGAAAACCCAAATTTTCTTAGAGAAGTAAATATCACATGCTATTTCTGCATTTGCTTTTGACATGAAGGAAGATCTTCTTCCTTCATGTCCACTGCATCCAAGCTGTTTTGCACTTTTTTCTTCTTTTTTTTCCAAAACAATCTTTATTAAAATTATAGAGTGAAATAAACAGCAAAGGTTGAAAAAATAAATATTTTATTTGTATAGCGCTTTTAACTATGAACATTGAAAAGCAGCTTTACACAGAACATGTGGTGATAATAAATTAGTATGTTCTTTATTAGTAAGTTTGTCCCTGATGAGTGAGCCGCTGGCGACTGTGGCGCAGGAAAAACTTCCCGAGATGAAGGATGAACCCATCCCCATCTGGGTTGCACCGAATGTCCATTTGTTGCAGCTATACAATGTTGCGGGGTGCAGTGATTGTGATCAGAAGCAAATTTTCCCCTCTGGTTCTACTGTGTCTGTTCTTTTGTATTTCTCGTACAAATAATTTTCTGGATTATGAAGCAGAGTGAATTCAGGAAACTGTCCACAGCCGTCACCAGATCTCAAAGCGTTTGTCTTTTTGGAAATGTTCTTTACGAGTAATTCTGTTGTTGAAGAGTCTGAAGACACAAAACGAAATTGAAAATGTTAATAAAAAGGTCAGACATCACATACATTAGTACATACACACAATTTTCATACACATCTGTAAATATAGTGTATATTGTGTATGTATGAACAAACAACACAAACACACACACAATCTTACCGAACTGTCTGTATGTTACTGCTGGTGGAGACGATTGTGTAAATTCTTCCTGCTAAATAATCGTCTATAGCATTGTGACTGAGGCTAAAGAAAAGAACAAACATATATAAATACAATAAGCATAATACTGTAGATGCACACACACACACACACACACACACACACACACACACACACACACACACACACACACACTGCAAACTCACTCCAGGACAGCTGTTTTATACAGGTGTGGGAACAGCAGCTCCAGGCCGTGCTCAGAGAGCTTACAGTGGCTGAGGTCCAGTTCTGAAAGACCTTCAGTAAATTCCAGAAACAATGCGAGTGATCTACAGGCGTGGAGGTCCAGAGGGGTCTCACTGAGGTCCATCTCTCCATCCAGAGCCTGAGAGAGGGATCTAACATGCCTCACACACTCTGACTCGTTTACCACATGAAGAAGAGCCAAGAACTGAATCAACGAGGGTTTACTACAGCTGTGTTAGAACAAGAGAGAGAGAGAGAGAGAGAGAGAGAGAGAGAGAGAGAGAGTTAATACATTTGATATACAGTCACATGTAAGTAATTAATTATATGTAGTAACCTCTCAGCAATAAAGTTAACTATTTTAGCCCAGTGACATAAAAAAATACAAATTCTACTTGATCTGGTTACAAATAAAAATTTAAAATGTGTCTCACCGCAGTCTCACAGTATGTAGAACGGGGAAGAACAGGTCCAGTGCTGCATCTTCTATCTGACAGTCCTTCAGAATGAGCTCTGTAAGCTGGTGAGAATTTTGGATGGCTGTGCTGATATCTCTGCAGTCCTCAGTGCTCAGATAAAGAACATTATCCTGTGTTTCTGTGGTCAGATCTAAACCAATGCTACAAGAGAAGTCCAGTCTGTTCTTCAGAGCAGAGAAAACTGCTGTTGCTGCCCCCTTCTGGAGGTCAGATTTACTGCAGCAATGGAGCATCTTCAGTAGCAGGACCCTGTCAACACTGACAACAATGTTACAATGTTTGTTACTTTTATGTACTTTTATTTATTAATAAGATTACAATTACTTATATAGATGTTTTCCCTCGGTATTGTCCTTGTGAACACCTGAGTTACCTGAGCTGAGAAACTCTGTTGAACAGAGGCAGAATCTTCATCAGATCTTCCTCCTGTATGGAGGTCCACAGCAGGTTCAGGCAGACAGATGTAGAGTGTTGGAGAGTGAAGTGCAGGGCAGTAGAGTGGTAGGAGTCCAGCTCTGTATTGCTCAGGTTGATACAGCTGTGTGTTGAACTCAAAAGTCTGGACACACAGTCAGCAGATCGAGTCTCATAGATCTCTCTGATGACTGACAGCAAAACACTGGGGTTCAATCTGATTTGCGAAAAGATCAAAGAGAAATGTATATGTATTAAGTGTGTATATTTTATTTATTTCACAGTGAAGATTTGTTCATTATACAATGCACATTTAGTGGTTAATAGTGTATCTGAATATCATAATTGTTGACGTGCGTGTGATGTGCATGTCAGCTGCACTGTTGAGGACGTCCTCGTTACCGTGTCCTTTCTATGTGTGTTTATGTTCCCATTTATGTTTTGTCACCTTTTAAACTGAACTTCAGACAGTAGAGGAAGAATCTGTCTGACGTCATTAAATTCGATTTTGCTCTTTCTGATGTTCACGTTAATGCGGCAAACTCGCTGCTGGAGAAAATGGATAAGCTGCTTCCAACTGAGAGAACAGGAAGTCAGGTCTCCTCCCATTTTTTCCAGGAAAAAGCGGGTCAGTTCTCCATCCCTCGCTTCACACAGCAGATCAGTAAACTGCTGGAGAGTCTCTTTTGATAACCTGCACACATACACATGGAGTTTATAACTGAAAACTAAGAAACTAATATATATTTAATAATAAATATATTTTAAAAATATATACATTTATAAAAAAGCATAAATTGTAAACTGACCTGATTTGTAAATGCCCAGGATGACACATGAGACTGATGAGAGAATGAGCATCTATTCTACACTCACTGAGGTTCACACAGTGAACAGTCCATATGTTCAGAAGGGAACACAAACTGCTCAGATATGTGATTGTTTTATTTGGTGTTGTGCTGTTTAGGTCCATGCAGAGCTCATCAATGACCACTGAGGCACAGGATCTCACTGCTCGAAATGCTTGGACCATCCTCTGTACCACACATCCACTCAGGCTGCCAAACATTCACACAAACATATTTATTAAAGAGAAATTCATTGTCCAGATAAATAAAGATCTGCATTATAAAGTTATACAGAATGATGTGAAAAGAATTCAACTGATTAATAACGCATACCAGAGTTTCTGAAGGTGCGTTCTGTGGCTGAAGAGAAGCCTGAGTCCACGGAGAGAGATGCCCCGGGGTGTCAGAGTGAGTTTGAGATTAGAGTCTGAGACTTTCAGCACTTTTCCCACAGCTCTGCACTCACGAGTGCTTAAAACCCAATCTATAATGAAGATGGAGTCCGTGGCAGCAAAGAAATCCTTCACCAACTCTGTATCTTCTGCATTCTCAACAACGGCTTTACTTAAACGTGTAGTTAAATTTTCACCGCATCTAAAATAGACAGATTTCATGTAAAAAAAGATGAAAAGGACAAATTGTGACCAGACAAAGATATGTTTTGTTAAATAACATTACTTAATAATTAAATATAAATACTATAATGTTTTTGTATCATTTGATTAACTGCATCTCTCTCTCAAGATCTAAGGTTTGATTTTGTCACATTTCAAATCAGAATTATGAATAAATACAGAAAATGATAAAGGGTTCACTAACATTTAAGCAGCACTTCATTTATTAGACACAAAATCCTGACTTTCAGTGGCATGTTGTGTAAATACAACTGTACATAATGTATATATAAGAAGACATGAAAGGTTTCTTAATTAAAAGAAACGTTTAAAATTCCACACATTATGAGGTAACAAATAACTGATGACATTATTTTGATATTTGTACATGGGACAATCAGACCTGGACTGTGAGAGACTTGTTAGACCAGGGTTTAAGATCCATTAGGTAAAATGCTAATATTCATTTGCTGAAAGATTTTGCTGTTTAATTAAAAGGACTAAGATTATCATAAAAGAGCATAATGAGAATTTTAAATGTAATCTTCAAATTTCTAATTAGACCAAACCATTTTAAAGTTCATACTTTATAATTATAATTATATTAATTACACTGTAGAACTACAATAAGGAGATGCTCCAAATTAGAACTATTTCAAATTCTATTAAAAACTCATTAGAAAAATATAAACACATAATTCCTCTAAGCTTTCATTAATAATAAGGCACTTAGGGCACATTTTTGTTTATTGCTTATTAATATGTTTAGTAAAAATCAAGAAACAATAATAAACAATTGATGAGAGTTAAAATGAGAAGATTCAATATTCAACAGTATTGAAAACACACCTGAGCTGTGAGATGTAGCGCAGACACTGAAGGAAACTCCTCACTTTACTCTCTTCAATTATGCAGTGTCTCAGCACCACTGGTTTCTTTTGTGTTTGGAGTTTCAGCACTTCTAGGAGGAGGGAGATGTTTCTCTCTGAGAGAATTATGGACCAGACATCAGGAACTGACTGATAAACTGGTAGTAATGCTGGAAGAACACTGCTGCCTGTTTCACTCTCATACTGCTTCACATGGAAGTACAGATCCAGCAAAAAATCACTCTGTCTTTCTTGGAATCCATGAGACTCTACACCAAAAGGGAATGTGTTGTAGCTGCACACTGATGCCAGAAGCTCAGTGAAATTCTCTCCTTTATCTGATTGACAGATGACAGCTGCGATGCTCAGATTCAGCAAAAAGCGGATGGATGCAGAGTGTGAATAAAACCTAAATCTGAAAAAATATTACATTTATTAGCAAGAATATGAGAGAAATAAAATATTCAGACACTGAAAATGTGCACGGAACAATTAAGATAATAAAGACACACTGAGGGTCATCACATCGACTAAATTTACTAGTGCACATGCCACAAAATAGCAATAATTTCACTTTCAATACATTTAGATTTTTTTTCTATTTTACTCTCATTAGTCATCATAGTCACTACTTTCTAATTGTAATGGTAAAAACATTGTTAGTTCTCCCAATGCTGACCAGTCAACACACACACACACACACACACACACACACACACACACACACACACACACACACAAACAAACACACACACACACCACAAATCAGACAACACTGTACTGACTAGAAATTAAAAAGTCACAGCTGAAATTTTAGCTTAAGTTTATATTTTTCTTGACACCTGATGTTGCAAATGATCTACATAACGCAGTAAATGGGGTAACTGATGTAATTATGTTAATATTTAAACAATATCAGACCTGAATTTTTAGTGTCCAGATATTTTAGATCAAGGTTAAAGATCCATTGGATAAAATACTAATATTTATTTGCCAGTCAAATGGAAGTGTCTTTAGCATACAGTAGTTTTGCATTAGACACTGTTAATTTGTCAAAAGTAAATGTAGACTATAGAGTTAAACTGTACGTTGCATTTGCGTTAAAACTTCTTAAAAACAAAATACCTGAATAATGGCTAAACAAATTACACATGCGAACTGATCACAAACAATAATTTTACATTTGCTGCATTTATAAAAAACCCAAATAATCCATTAAATTAGCAGCAGGTGTACTTTCACTGCTACATGTTTACATCAGTTGAGTTCACAGCCAATAACTCAAACCACAGGTGATACTTCACCTTAATCTACTTAATGAGGTAACAAATAACTGATGACATTATTTTGATATTTGTACATGGGACAATCAGACCTGGACTGTGAGAGACTTGTTAAACCAGGGTTTAAGATCCATTAGGTAAAATGCTAATATTCATTTGCTGAAAGATTTTGCTGTTTAATTAAAAGGACTAAGATTAGCATAAAAAGAGACGTTTAAATGTAAACTCTTTAAATGTGTAATTTGAGCAAACCATTTAAAATTTCATATTTTATAATTATAATTATATTAATTACACTGTATGACTACAATAAGGAGATGCTCCAAATTAGAACATTTTAAAATTAGAGTAAAAACTGATTAGAAAAATATAAACACATTATTCCTCTCAGCTTTCATTAATAATAAGGCACTTAGGGCACATTTTTGTTCTCTGCTTATTAACATGTTGAGAATAAATCAAGAAACAATAATAAACAATTGATGAGGGTTAAAATGAGAAGATTTTATATTCAACAGTATTGAAAAGAAACCTGAGCTGTGAGATGTAGCGCAGACACTGAAGGAAACTCCTCACTTCACTCTCTTCATCTGTGTAGTGTCTCAGCACCACTGGTTTCTTCTGTGTTTGGAGTTTCAGCACTTCTAGGAGGAGGGAGATGTTTCTCTCTGAGATATTTATCGACCAGACATCAGGACCTGACTGATAAACTGGCAGGAATGCTGGAAGAACACTGCTGCCTGTTTCACTCTCATACTGCTTCACATGAAAGTACAGATCCAGCAGAAAATCACTTTGTTTTTCTTGGAATCCATGAAACTCTACACCAAAAGGGAATGTGTTGTAGCTGCACACTGATGCCAGAAGCTCAGTGAAATTCTCTCCTTTTTCTGATTGACAGATGACAGCTGCGATGCTCAGATTCAGCAAAAAACAGATGGATGCAGAGTCTGAATTCAACCTAAATATTAAAAAATATTACATTTATTAGCAAGAATATGAGAGAAATAAAACATTCAGACACTGAAAATGTGCACGGAACAATTAAGTTAATAAAGACACACTGAGGGTCATCACATCGACTAAATTTACTAGTGCACATGCCACAAAATAGCAATAATTTCACTTTCAATACATTTAGATTTTTTTTCTATTTTACTCTCATTAGTCATCATAGTCACTACTTTCTAATTGTAATGGTAAAAACATTGTTAGTTCTCCCAATGCTGACCAGTCAACACACACACACACACACTCACACACACACACACACACACACACACACACACACACACACACACACACACACACACAAACAAACACACACACACACCACAAATCAGACAACACTGTACTGACTAGAAATTAAAAAGTCACAGCTGAAATTTTAGCTTGAGTTTATATTTTTCTTGACACCTGATGTTGCAAATGATCTACATAATGCAGTAAATGGGGTAACTGATGTAATTATGTTAATATTTAAACAATATCAGACCTGAATTTTAAGTGTCCAGATATTTTAGATCAAGGTTAAAGATCCATTGGATAAAATACTAATATTTATTTGCCAGTCAAATGGAAGTGTCTTTAGCATACAGTAGTTTTGCATTAGACACTGTTAATTTGTCAAAAGTAAATGTAGACTATAGAGTTAAACTGTACGTTGCATTTGCGTTAAAACTTCTTAAAAACAAAATACCTGAATAATGGCTAAACAAATTACACATGCGAACTGATCACAAACAATAATTTTACATTTGCTGCATTTATAAAAAACCCAAATAATCCATTAAATTAGCAGCAGGTGTACTTTCACTGCTACATGTTTACATCAGTTGAGTTCACAGCCAATAACTCAAACCACAGGTGATACTTCACCTTAATCTACTTAATGAGGTAACAAATAACTGATGACATTATTTTGATATTTGTACATGGGACAATCAGACCTGAACTGTGAGAGACTTGTTAGACCAGGGTTTAAGATCCATTAGGTAAAATGCTAATATTCATTTGCTGAAAGATTTTGCTGTTTAATTAAAAGGACTAAGATTAGCATAAAAAGAGACGTTTAAATGTAAACTCTTTAAATGTGTAATTTGAGCAAACCATTTAAAATTTCATATTTTATAATTATAATTATATTAATTACACTGTATGACTACAATAAGGAGATGCTCCAAATTAGAACATTTTAAAATTAGAGTAAAAACTGATTAGAAAAATATAAACACATTATTCCTCTCAGCTTTCATTAATAATAAGGCACTTAGGGCACATTTTTGTTCTCTGCTTATTAACATGTTGAGAATAAATCAAGAAACAATAATAAACAATTGATGAGGGTTAAAATTAGAAGATTTTATATTCAACAGTATTGAAAAGAAACCTGAGCTGTGAGATGTAGCGCAGACACTGAAGGAAACTCCTCACTTCACTCTCTTCATCTGTGTAGTGTCTCAGCACCACTGGTTTCTTCTGTGTTTGGAGTTTCAGCACTTCTAGGAGGAGGAAGACTTTTCTCTCTGAGATATTTATCGACCAGACATCAGGACCTGACTGATAAACTGGCAGGAATGCTGGAAGAACACTGCTGCCTGTTTCACTCTCATACTGCTTCACATGGGAGTACAGATCCAGCAGGAAATCACTCTGTTCTTCTTGGAATCCATGAGACTCTGCACCAAAAGGGAATGTGTTGTAGCTGCACACTGACGCCAGAAGCTCAGTGAAATTCTCTCCTTTATCTGATTGACAGTCGACAGCTGCGATGCTCAGATTCAGCAAAAAACGGATGGATGCAGAGTCTGAATTCAACCTAATTATTAAAAAATATTACATTTATTAGCAAGAATATGAGAGAAATAAAATATTCAGACACTGAAAATGTGCACAGATCAATTAGGTTAATAAAGACACACTGAGGGTCATCACATCGACTCAATTTACTAGTGCACATGCTACAAAATAGCAATAATTTCACTTTCAATGCATTTTGATTTTTTTTTCTGTTTTACTCTCATTAGTCATCATAGTCACTACTTTCTAATTGTAATGGTAAAAACATTGTTAGTTCTCCCAATGCTGACCAGTCCACACACACACACACACACAACACAAATCAGACAACACTGTACTGACTAGAAATTAAAAAGTCACAGCTGAAATTTTAGCTTGTGATTTTATTTTTCTTGACTCCTGATGTCGAGAATAATGATCCACTGTATATAATGCATTAACGGGTGTAACTGATAAAATTATCTAGAAACTTAGACGTGGGAAAATCAGACCTGGATTGTTAGTGTCTAAATAAATCAAGGTTTAAGATCTTTTACATAAAAAGCTATAATTCATTTGCTAGCTACGTCAAAAGGAATCATCTTTAGCATACAGTAATAGAGTTGAACTTTAATTTGCATTTGCTTTGATAATACTTAAAAATGGCCAAAAAAGTCTTTAACTTGGCCACATTAACCAGCTAATAACCAGTATTTTACCACCAACTTTTAGGTGGAATAGTAGACAGATAACAATGACAGTTCAGATCAGTTAAAGGGGTTGAATCTCAGGATATGAGGAACTGTTGCCTGTCTGTCTTTCTTCCAGTGTGGTAACAGTGAGATTTGTGACACATACGTTCAAAGTTTTCTAGACTAATAAAAGTCAATAACATTCTTTACTAAACTGTTCTTAAATAACAAAACAACGCATTTTAGAATTTCTACCTGATTAAAAAATTATTCCCTGAATTCTGAGATTTTCAGAATTATTTAAATAAAACTTTCCAACACTGAAACTGTAAATGGATCAATTAAGTTAATAAATACATGGTGAGGGTCATCACCTCGACCCATTTTACTACCGCAGATGCCACAAAAACATTTCACTTTCAATGCATTTAAAATGTGTATGAGTAATAAATAACCTGCTGTTTTAGTCTCATTGGACTTCATAGTCACAACATTCTCATTGTAACAGTAACCACCACAACTGTTAGTTCTCCCACTGCTGGTCAGTGAGTGGTGCAGTAACATCAGATCATAATTTCACACACAGACAACACAAATCACACAACACTTTCATTTCCACTCAATACAGTCACAGCTGATATTTTAGCTTGAGTTTATATTTTTCTTGATTCCTAATGTTGAAAATGATCTACATACCTGAATAATGGCTAAACAAATTACACATGCAAACTGTTTACAAACAATAATTTTACATTTGCTGCATTTATAAAAAACCTTAAGTAATCCATTAAATTAGCAGCAGGTGTCCTTTCACTGCTACATGTTTACATCAGTTGAGTTCACAGCCAATAACTTAAACCACAGGAGAGACTTCACCTTAATCTACATAATGAGGTAACAAATAACTGATGACATTATTTTGATATTTTTACACGGGACAATCAGACCTGGACTGTGAGAGTCTTTTTAGACAAGGGTTTAAGATCCATTAGGTAAAATGCTAATATTCATTTGTTGAAAGATTTTGCTGTTTAATTAAAAGGACTAAGATTAGCATAAAAAAAGAGACTTTTAAATGTAAACTCTTTAAATGTCTAATTAGACCAAACCATTTAAAATTTCATATTTTAAAATTATAAGTATATTCATTACACTGTATGACTACAATAAGGAGATGCTCCAAATTAGAACATTTTAAAATTCCAGTAAAAACTGATTAGAAAAATATAAATACATTATTCCTCTCAGCTTTCATTAATAATAAGGCACTTGGGGCACATTTTTGTTCTCTGCTTATTAATATATTAAGAATAAATCAAGAAACAATAATAAACAATTAATGAGGGTTAAAATAAGAAGATTCAATATTCAACAGTATTCAAAACACACCTAAATTGTGAGATGTAGGGCAGACACTGAAGGATCCAGATGGATGCAGAGTCTGAATTAAACCTAAAAATAAAAAAATATTACATGTATTAGCAAGATTATGAGAGAAATAAAACATTCAGACACTGAAAATGTGCACAGATCAATTAGGTTAATAAAGACACACTGAGGGTCGTCACATCGACCCAATTTACTAGTGCACATGCCACAAAATAGCAATAATTTCACTTTCAATGCATTTAGATTTAAAAAAAAAATAATAAATACCCTACTGTTTTACTCTCATTAGTCATCATATTCACTACCTTCTAATTGTAATGGTAAAAACATTGTTAGTTCTCCCAATGCTGACCAGTCAACACACACAACACAAATCAGACAACACTGTACTGACTAGAAATTAAAAATCAGAGCTGAAATTTTAGCTTGTAATTTTATTTTTCTTGATGTTGAAAATGATGATCTATATAATGCAGTAACTTGTGTAACTGATAAAATTATCTAAAAAATGTAGACCTGAAAAAATAAGACCTGGATTGTTAGTGTCTATATAAATCAAGGTTTATCTATTACATAAAAAGCTTTAATTCATTTGCTAGCTAAGTTAAATGAATTTGTCTTAAGCATACAGTAATAGACTTTAGGTTGCATTTGCTTTGATACTTCTTAAAAACAAAATAATTGAATAATGGCTAAACAAATTACACATGCAAACTGATCACAAACAATAATTTTACATTTGCAGCATTTATAATAATCTTCTAAAAATCCATTAAATTAGCAGCAGGTGTACTTTCACTGCTACATGTTTCCATCAGTTGAGTTCACAGCCAATAACTCAAACCAAAGGAGAGACTTCACCTTAATCTACATAATGAGGTAACAAATAACTGATGACATTATTTTGATATTTGTACATGGGACAATCAGACCTGGACTGTGAGAGCGTTGTTAGACCAGGGTTTAAGATCCATTAGGTAAAATGCGAATATTCATTTGCTAGCAGACTCAGATTTAAGTGCAATCAGCATGGTGTAGTTTTGTGTTTAGGAAATTGTTGTTCTAAAAGAAAATATAAATATTTAACCTAAGTTTATATTTACTTAATTAATTCTTACAATAAAAAAACCTAAACATCAAAACTTAAAATAAACAAAGTAAAACTTTTCAGAAGCAAACTGATCAAAAACAGTGTCTGGTATTCATTAAATCAGCAGCAGATTCCTTTCACTGCTATGTTTCCATCAGTTGAGTTTATAGCCTGTATTTCATGACTTTATATTATGTTTTTATTTAAAGTATTCTGTTTGTGTGATATAAATTACTGTTTTCATTAATGTCACTTTCTCCTTGACTCCTGGTTTTGTTTTTATGTTTTTTCATAAAGAGTTACAGTTGCAGCATTTCTCAGATCTCCAGAGAAAAATACATCTGATGGTACTTGTGATCAGGAGGAGCAACAGCACTTTATAAAACTAATTCATCGGTTTTATAGGTTCATTTACATTTCTAGTGTAGTTTATTTGTTTTGCTTTAAGAATTATTACCTGGGCATATTTTACGTCGTCTTTTTTTGATCATAAACCATACTTTATACATTTTTAGACTAATAAAACAGTCTATAATATTATTTCCTAAACTCTATTCTTAAATTGCCACACAGTATATTTCAGAATCTCTACCTGATTCACAAATAGAAACTTTACCCAAGTTCTGAGATTTCCAGATTTTCTCTACAAAAACATGAACATTGTGAAATTACACATACAAATTGAATAGATTCATTACCTGAGCTGTGAGATGTAGGGCAGACACTGAAGAAAACTCTTCACTTCACTCTCTTTATCTGTGCAATCTCTTAGCTCCACTGGTTTCTTCTGTGTTTGGAGTTTCAGCACTTCTAGGAATACAGAAACTTCTCTCTCTGACAGATTTATGGACCAGACATCAGGAACTGACTGGTAAACTGGTAATAATGCTGGAAGAACACTGCTGCCTGTTTCACTCTCATACTGCTTCACATGGGAGTACAGATCCAGCAGGAAATCACTCTGTTCTTCATAATCATATGCTATTACTTTCTCCACTGTCTGCTGGATGTTGTGTGGTTGGTGTAAAGCTGCTTGCAGACACAAGTCCATTTTAAATTTTCTTAATCTCTTTTCTTGCCCTTTCTTTCCATGTTTAGACTCAAACCTGGAGAAAAGCAAATACAAATTATTACAGTACACAGTAAACCCAACATACACAACTAAACCTACACACATAGATTACCAAACAACCTCAGATTCAGATCTTTGTCTGACAGGAATGGAAATAAACAGATTATTAAATACAGTAAAACCCCGTTGTACGAGCATAATTTGTTCTTGAAAATTGCTCGTAGGTCCATTTGCCCATCCATTAGAATCGATTTAGCCCATGATGAATGATTTACATCATCATTGATTTTCTTGGGAGACATTTTTCAAGATTTCTCGTGAAATAAAAATACAAAACAAAAAAAAGTTACGTTTTTGCTGCACTGAACAACAAGAGCGACCGAGTGAAACGTCATCAACTAAGCAACTGATGCGACCCTCCGCCGAAAACGGGGAACCTGCAGCATGGGTTTGCTCGTGCCTTCGAAATTTGCTCGTGAAACAGGGTAAAATTTTGCGAGCGAGTTTGCTCGTATCTCTGGTTGCTCGTACAATCGGTTGCTCGTATAACTGGGTTTTACTGTACTGAAACCAGTTAATCTGTTATCAACATCTATCCCATGCTTAATGTCACAGTCACATTTCTCTCCTTCTGATTTCTGCTGTGAACATTAACTGAAGCTATTGATCTGTATCTGTGTGATTTTACACTGTGCTGCTGTCACATGATTGAATTATGGGATAATTTCATAAATAAGCAGGTGTGCAGGTGCTGCTAGTTAAGTGGATGGTGAGTATAACGTGAGAGTATACACACTTTGTTCATATACACAACTAGACACACATTACTGGTCATATGATCATGTTCTTTACAACGTACACTGTGTACCAACACTTGAGAAATAATCAGATTCATGTACATTAATTAGGATTAAAATTTTGATTAGAAGAATCTAGTAAACGAATACAAATAATAAATTAGAACTGATTCATGGAGAATTAGTCTTTGGTCTATTTCCAATTCAGATGATGCCTGAGGCTCTGCTACAGAACTCAAAACAGTATGTTTCAGTCGATCATTTCCGACATCAGACACTTTATTTATTCAATCCAACATATTGTTATGTAAAATTATGTAAATAATATTAAACTCTGTCCATAGCCATTTTTAATCCGTTTAGAGAAACAGAAACACATTTGTTGCATTGTATATTATTCAGAAATATTTTCTTTTTTAATTTTGTTAAAAATATTCTGAGAATCATTTTGTGAACTCAGTTTTGTGAATTTAATCACAAAAAGATGAAAAAGATGAAAAAGAGATTATCGTTACACAACCTTTTACTAACAGTGAATGAAAGTGTGTATTTGCATGTTTGTTAGTTGGCAACTTCACAAACTAAAGCAATATACACTGTATATCAACACTTCAGGAATGATCAGATTCATGTAGACAAATTGGGATTAAAATTTCTATTCGACAGAACAAGTTAATAATGAATAGAAAAAAGTCAGTGTTTGAACTGATTCACATTTCATCACTGACAACACAAAGTTCAGAACAGTGATTTTATCATTTGTGGTGCACAAGGAACTAAAACTTGTCTAAAGAATAATATAAAAACTTACTGATTAAACCTGAGCTGTGAGATGTAGGGCAGACACTGAAGAAAATTAATCACTTCACTCTCTTCATCTGTACAGTCTCTCAGATCCACTTCTGTCTTCTGTGTTTGGAGTTTCAGCACTTCTAGTAAGAGGGACACTTTTCGCTCTGAGAGATTTATGGACCAGTATGAAACTGACTGATAAACTGGCAGTAAGGCTGGATGAACACTGCTGCCTGTTTTACTTTCATACTGCTTCACATGGGAGAACAGTTCCAGCAGGAAATCACTCTGTTCTTCATTATCATATGCTGTTACTTTCTCCACTGTCTCCCGTATGTTTTGTGGTTGGTGTAAAGCTGCTTGCAGACACAAGTCCAGTGTAAATTTTTTAAATCTCTTGTTTTGTTCCTCTGTTCCATGTTTAGACTTAAACCTGGATAAAAGTAAAATATATTATTACAGTACACAGCAAACCTACAAATAAAACACCACTTACACACACACACACACACACACACACACACACACACATGCTTTAGATACTTGTTTTTGGCTGACAGCTGTAGAGATCAGCAGTTTGTGAAATAATGAAACAGCCCATCTGATACCAACATCCACAACACAGTTATTATCAGAGATAACATTTTCTCCATTCTTATTATTTATATGAACAGTAACAAGTCTTAAGTTCCATCAGGTAAAATGCTAATATTCATTTGCTAAAAACCTCAGATGGAATTCTTATTCAGAATAGAATAGTTTTGTGTTAATGTGCTGCCCTTTTAAGTCCAAGTTGTATTTTTGCTTCTTTTGCTATTTTTATTTGTGTAAATAGTGGTGTGAATTATTTTCTCCGCGACTTTTATTTTGAAATTAAATGTTATTATGGCAGAACTGCGCATGTTCTATTACATAAGAAACTGGTGATGGGAAGATCTGATCATTTTTAGTGATTCAGTTCTTTAAATCACATTTATCAAATGAACAAATGTTTTTTGTCATTTATTTTATTTAGTTCCTTTGATCAGAAATAAAATAACATTTAACATTTTTAATAAGCAGATTCTCCAACATGTCTACATACACCAACTCTGACAATAGTTCCAATAATGTAAATATGACAATACAGCTAAGGGCAAATTATGATGAACAAAATGAGGAGCTGGATTTAAAACTAAAAAAAATTGCATCTATGGGAGTCACATATAAAAGAATGAAAGACTCAGACAAGAGGACTCATGATATGAACTACTCACTTCTGTTTCCTGTGTAATGCACTACAGAGCGTATGGGAGTCACATTATAAAAAAAAATGACTCAAACTAGAAGAGTCATAAGGAGAACTACTTAATTCTGTTTTCTGTACATAAACTATGGAGATTTTTTTATGCTTTGCTCATGTGCATCTAGTAAAAAATGAATAAATCACTCTTTGATGTGTTTTAGAAGAACGAGTAGTAAACAATGAACAAATGGTTCATGAAAGACCCATCACTAGTTAAAACGTGAAAAAAGGAATATAACGTGCACAGCACAGCTCATGCATGTGATCTAACAGTGTAGCCTTTGGAAAACATTTGACACTAAGCAACTTTACAAATCTTAAGCAAATTTAATGGATCTGTAATTCTTGAAAATGGCTGTGAGAGACGAAAAGCTATGAAATAAGAGTGGACAATTGACTAGTAAAGCAGCCTTACTAAATTTATGTTTCATATTTTTTCACATGTATTCATATTTTATTTACAGTGTCTGCCCCTTCCTGATTTCTTATTTCTTTGCATGTTTGTCACACTTTAATGTTTCAGATCATCAAACTAATATAAATATTAGTAACACATAACACAAGTTAACACAACATGCAGTTTTTAAATGAATTATTATTATAAATTTTATTATTGGGGAAAAACAAAATCCAAACCTACATGGCCCTGTGTTTGTAGTATTTGTAGTAGTTTGTAAAAGTATTTGCCCCCTAAACTTAATAACTGGTTGGGACACCCTTAGCAGCAACAACTGCAATCTAGTGTTTGTGATAACCTGAGTCTGTTAAAATGCTGTGGAGGAATTTTGGCCAACTCATCTATGCATAATTGTTGTAATTCAGCCACATTGGAGCATGAATGTATGTGTGTGTTATATATATAATATTTTATATTATTTATTCTTTAGTTTCAGTTTTAATTATTGATGAATTTAGCTAACATAACTAATACTATCTAAACACTTTGAGAAACTGACCACTTTTTCATATTACTACATTTCTGCCCTAGGCTGAAAGAGACAGGAAAGGTGTCTGAAGAAACATCTTGTTGTCATCAAGAAGGTTTGCTTATTTTTATTTCATTGTAGTTTTCTACTACAAATTTTTCTACTAACATATCAGCAGTGGCGGGCGGTCAAGGCCAGCAAAGCCTTCTCTGCTGGCTTCTACACTATTAGAAGCACTGACCTATATTTACAACCTAAATTCTAATATTTGTTCCATGGAATTGTATTAATTTATTCCCAACAGTTTATTTTCTTCATTTCATAACATTTCTCTTGGCTGCACTGCTTCCAGTACGTGTATGTGGATTTTAGATTTTTTGTCCCATCAGATTTCAGCCTCTTTGTGCTGCCATGTCAATCTAATCTACCCAGGGCCTTCAGAATCAGTACTGCTGGCCTTTTTACCTTAGTCTCTATTAGCAATGAGTCTGTTCCTTTAACTAATCAGATTTCAGCCTCTATGTGCTGCCATCTCAATTTAATCTGCCCAGGGCCTACAAAGTTTGTCCTGCTGGCTATTTTAGCAGTCTCCTTAAGAATTAGCTCCGTTTCTTTAACCAATCAGATTTTATACAGGATTTTCCGTCCAGAATTTGTTACAGCCAAGTTCGACTGGCAAAACATGTGTGTAGCTCTGCACACATTAATACATATGCGTTAGACTTTTTTTGCCTACGGAGGAAGAGAAATTGATTTTGTCTCGGACATACTTAAAAATACATTTTCAAGAAAAGCTAGACATTGTGAGGAGGTTGGCCAACCCCAAAGCTAGCTAGCTTGTCTCAGCCCGGGAAAGGGTTTATTCACCACTTCCAGACCAGTTAATACAAGCAGTACCAGTGGATTACAGCCACTGATGAGCGGTGCAAATTATAAGTCTGCATGTCTGGTCAGTAGGTTGTATTTTATTTATGTAGGTATGTAGGTTTACATTTTTATGTTTTTGTCATGTCATTTGACGAATATTGATTCTGAACTGCTCCAGATGTTGTATGTGCACAGTTGCGGTGGTAGTGTGGAGGTCTGAAGTCTTAATTGGGTTTCTTGCTTTAGTAAAATAGTATTCACCCTTCACATGTGAAATGCCTCTCTCGCTGTAATGCCATGCTTTATATTGCGTTTTTGTATTGTATTGATGCTTTCTATAATTGCTCGGTGATAGTGGTGTTATTAAGAGGTAGATTAATTCAGATAAGTCCCAACTGAAGGCCCTGGTACCAAATGCACGGCCAACCAATGCATATCAGTGATAGTTCTCTTTAATTTGCAGGGTCTTTTGAGAGTAGACCAAACATTGAGGAACATCTTCGAGACATTACTGCTGGTGCTCCCCTCTATCTCCTGACTGTGAGACCTCAGAAGAATTCAGTTCACCAGTACTTCATCATTCACGATCAGCATGCCATTCCATGCAAGTCAACCTCTTCTCTTGGTGCCTTTGATGAACCATCTAAGGCACACTTTGTTTTTGCCACTTCTTACAAAACTATGCTACACAACATGTAGAATTTCATTCAGCCCACTGTGCACAACCTAGGTGTTGGCAAAGTGAAAGAGTCCTCATGTTGCGAGGTTAGAGCTAGACAGACGCATAAAAAATATTATTAAACCTTTTTCTTTAGAAATTTGCTTGTACAACACATACTGTAGGAAGAGTTTTCTGTTCTTCAGTGCATTCAGTTTAAACATTTTATATTTTTATAATAATAATAAAAAACAGAAGCACATACCCTTACCTTTAAGTACTAGAAAAAAATACAATCTTAATTTTCAGTTCATAGTTCTGTATATTCATTTAAACAATGTCATTATAAATGTTACTTTATAGCTGTAGTGCAGAATGTAGTGAAGCATTTATGAAAACTTACACATTAAACCTGAGTTCTGGGATGTAGGGCAGGCATTGAAGGAAACTCCTCACTTCACTCTCTTCATCTGTACTGTCTCTCAGCTCCACTGGTTTCTTCTGTGTTTGGAGTTTCAGCACTTCTAGGAGGAGGGAGACTTTTCTCTCTGAGAGATTTATGGACCAGACTGAAACTGACTGATAAACTGGTTGTAATGCTGGAAGAACACTGCTGCCTGTTTTACTCTCATACTGCTTCACATGGAAGTACAGATCCAGCAGGAAATCACACTGTTCTTCTTTATTTGGCATAATTTTCTGCACTGTCTGCTGGATGTTTCGGGGTTGGTGTAGAGCTGCTTGGAGACACAAATCCAGTCTAAATGTTCTGCATCTCTTTTCATGTTCTTTCTCGCCATGTGTACGATCAAACCTAAGGAAAAGTGAAAGACACATTATTACAGTGTATGTTGTGAAAGACAACACGCCAATGTGAAATCTACTTTTCACCCTCAGTGCCTTGCAGTCAGTTACATAATGTTTCTGAAAATGTCTGATTACCGTATTTTCCGGACTATAAACCGCTACTTTTATCCCACGCTTTCACCCCCGCGGCTTAAACAATGAAGCTATTAATGTATGGATTTTTTTCTGGGTTTTTCCCGGGGCACAAGCTTCAAGCCGAAAAACTAAACCCAATAACATTAGACCAGTGAAATTGGTGAACGGGTTCAGGTGAACCAATTAAATTCTTTATAATAAATCAGATGCGCTCCCACTGAATCAGGCCGCACCACATCATAAATATGGATGATGTTCGTCTGACGTTTGACCTGCCGCTCACTCGGACTGTCTACAGAAAATGCGAATCATTAGTCACACTGAAAACAACCGGGCATGAAAACGCACTTCACCTGTGTTCTGAGCTGCACGGCATCGGGAGAAAAGCTTCACCGATGGTGATTTTTAAATGCACGATGATGCCAAATAAAAAACTCTCGAGAGAAATTGTTGTGAAAGGAAAGAGGAAGACAGTGAACTATGACTTTCTTGGTAGAATATAAACGTAAATACAGCACCAGTGGCAGCTTTTAAAGTTTTTTCGGCTTATTGACAATAATGTTGTAAAGCTGTTTTCAGTGCACAGACTATATCTCAGTGATAATATAAAAAAGGCATTAACACCTCTCCAAGTTTGGCAGAATTTTCATTATGGGAAATGTCTAAAACAAGGTTTTAACATATTGTCCAGATCAGATTTAACAAAATCACCTTTAATCTTAAAATATCATCAGGGATTAAAAATGCATGCAGAAAAAAAACTACTTATTTTTTCCTGTAAAATGTAATCTGATAAAGATAAAGTGGATTTCAGTAACATGGTGACCTTGGACAAACCAGCAGCAGTATTTATTTGAAAACTTTTCAATCATTAGTTAAAAATTGCCTTGATAAAAAATTCATGACCCCATAACGCTCTCATTCCTGCACATAATTGTGTCCCAACCTGGTGCAGAAAAGAATAAAGAGGAAGAAAATGAGGATTTAAGAATAAAGTCACACAGATGTTGTGTTTAACTCTTCACCTGTATGAGTCTCACTCAGCCAATAATGTTTTTCACTAACACTTAACAACTTTTATAAGCAAGTAAACTTATGTAACTGAATAAACCACACAGGAAGAGAGGCACAGATTCCTCATATCAAAGATGGTGCCTTTTCTATAGAATAAGGGTTGGCAGGAGGTTGGCAGCAAGATA
The DNA here is from genome assembly GCA_039877035.1 of Silurus lanzhouensis. Taxonomy (NCBI): domain Eukaryota; kingdom Metazoa; phylum Chordata; class Actinopteri; order Siluriformes; family Siluridae; genus Silurus; species Silurus lanzhouensis. The sequence goes on from JBCEWE010000191.1 coordinate 4,159,472, forward strand.
CAAGCAGAACCAGCTTTGCTTTTCAGGTTTCTACACAGACCCATGCTACTATACATTTCTGTCCCTCAAGGCTCCTTTCTATCTTGTTTTATTCTCTTCATCCCTCACTATAATATAGAACACAGATTAGTAAAATTCCTGACACTTAAATAAACACTTTAAAAAATCTAAAAAACAATAAAGTAAAACAAAATGCCTTTATCTAAAATTGTCCAGCTAATAGCCAGTGTTCAAATCGGGTAGCCTGCTAGCTAATTATGAATATTCTGAGTTTGAATCTGAAAATGCCATATTCCTGTCAAGGAACAGCATTTAGCAGCAAACTCATCACAAACAAAATCCCTGTATCCATTAAAATAAGCAGTAGGTGTACATTCAGTGCCACATTTCCATCATTTCAGTACATTGCCTGTTTCTCATAATTAATACACTTTTGTTCATTGAAATTATTACTGTTGTTTGTAAAACCTAACATTAAACCTGAGTTCTGAGATGTAGGGCAGACATTGAAGGAAACTCCTCACTTCACTCTCTTCATCTGTACAGTCTCTCAGCTCCACTGGTTTCTTCTGTGTTTGGAGTTTCAGCACTTCTAGGAGGTGGGAGACTTTTCTCTCTGACAGATTTATGGACCAGACTGAAACTGACTGATAAACTGACAGGAATGCTGAAAGAACACTGCTGCCTGTTTTACTTTTGCATTTTTGTATTAAAGATGATGAAAAATTAAGAGTATTAAATGGATCCATGGACTGTGGCTCTAACTGCTACAGACTGGGACACATGAAGATTAACAAATAATTTCCCTTTAAATAAATACTGATCTTGTTTTACCTTGAGTTACAAACAGACTGCTTCTTATATTATAATTTTTTGTAATGAACTGTAACTAACTCTTACAGACTACTTAAAAAAAAATATATATATATATATATATATCTATATATATATACATATCTATCTATCTATCTATCTATCTATATCTATATCTATATATATATATATATATATATATATATATATATATATATATATATATATATATATATATACAGGGAGTGCAGAATTATTAGGCAAGTTGTATTTTTGAGGATTAATTTCATTTGAGGATTTAATTTGAACAACAACCATGTTCTCAATGAACACAAAAAACTCATTAATATCAAAGCTGAATATTTCTGGAAGTAGTTTTTAGTTTTAGCTATTTTAGGGGGATATCTGTGTGTGCAGGTGACTATTACTGTGCATAATTATTAGGCAACTTAACAAAAAACAAATTTATACCCATTTCAATTATTTATTTTTACCAGTGAAACCAATATAACATCTCAACATTCACAAATATACATTTCTGACATTCAAAAACCAAACAAAAACAAATCAGTGACCAATATAGCCACCTTTCTTTGCAAGGACACTCAAAAGCCTGCCATCCATGGATTCTGTCAGTGTTTTGATCTGTTCACCATCAACATTGCGTGCAGCAGCAACCACAGCCTCCCAGACACTGTTCAGAGAGGTGTACTGTTTTCCCTCCTTGTAAATCGCACATTTGATGATGGACCACAGGTTCTCAATGGGGTTCAGATCAGGTGAACAAGGAGGCCATATCATTCGATTTTCTTCTTTTATACCCTTTCTTGCCAGCCACGCTGTGGAGTACTTGGACGTGTGTGATGGAGCATTGTCCTGCATGAAAATCATGTTTTTTCTTGAAGGATGCAGACTTCTTCCTGTACCACTGCTTGAAGAAGGTGTCTTCCAGAAACTGGCAGTAGGACTGGGAGTTCAGCTTGACTCCATCCTCAACCCGAAAAGGCCCCACAAGCTCATCTTTGATGATACCAGCCCAAACCAGTACTCCACCTCCACCTTGCTGGCGTCTGAGTCGGACTGGAGCTCTCTGCCCTTTACCAATCCAGCCACGGGCCCATCCATCTGGCCCATCAAGACTCACTCTCATTTCATCAGTCCATAAAACCTTAGAAAAATCAGTCTTGAGATATTTCTTGGCCCAGTCTTGACGTTTCAGCTTGTGTGTCTTGTTCAGTGGTGGTCGACTTTCTGCCTTTCTTACCTTGGCCATGTCTCTGAGTATTGCACACCTTGTGCTTTTGGGCACTCCAGTGATGTTGCAGCTCTGAAATATGGCCAAACTGGTGGCAAGTGGCATCTTGGCAGCTGCACGCTTGACTTTTCTCAGTTCACGGGCAGTTATTTTGCGCCTTGGTTTTTCCACACGCTTCTTGCGACCCTGTTGACTATTTTGAATGAAACGCTTGATTGTTCGATGATCACGCTTCAGAAGCTTGGCTATTTTAAGACTGCTGCATCCCTCTGCAATATATCTCACTATTTTTGACTTTTCTGAGCCTGTCAAGTCCTTCTTTTGACCCATTTTGCCAAAGGAAAGGAAGTTGCCTAATAATTATGCACACCTGATATAGGGTGTTGATGTCATTAGACCACACCCCTTCTCATTACAGAGATGCACATCACCTAATATGCTTAATTGGTAGTAGGCTTTCCAGCCTATACAGCTTGGAGTAAGACAACATGCATAACGAGGATGATGTGGTCAAAATACTCATTTGCCTAATAATTCTGCACTCCCTGTATATATATATATATATATATATATATATATATATATATATATATATATATATATATATATATATATATATATATGTAAAACTAAAAGTAAAACAAAATGCGTTTAACATTTCACTAACATTGTCCAGCTAATAACTAGTGTTAGCAGGGTTAAGTGATGTAGCTAGTAACTTGAATCACAATTAACGCTGTTATGTCGAGGAACAGCATTTAGCAGCAAGCTCATCAGAAACCCTGTATACATTAAATCAGCAGCAGATGTACATTCAGTGCCACGTTTCCATTATTGAAGTATATTGCCTGTAAGTCTCTAGTCTTTAAATAGTATAGTAGTATAGAACTTTACAATAAACTTGTATAACACACAGTAAGAGTTCCCTGTTCTTCACTGCATTCAGAGTAAACATTTTTAATAATATAGCACTAAGCTTTTTACATCAGTAATACAATAAATACAAACTTACACATTAAACCTGAGTTCTGGGATGTAGGGCAGACACTGAAGGAAACTCCTCACTTCACTCTCTTCATCTGTACAGTCTCTCAGATCCACTGGTTTCTTCTGTGTTTGGAGTTTCAGCACTTCCAGGAGGTGGGAGACTTTTCTCTCTGAGAGATTTATGGACCAGACTGAAACTGACTGATAAACTGGTTGTAATGCTGGAAGAACACTGCTGCCTGTTTTACTCTCATACTGCTTCACATGGAAGTACAGATCCAGCAGGAAATCACTCTGTTCTTCTTTATTTGGCATAATTTTCTGCACTGTCTGCTGGATGTTTCGGGGTTGGTGTAGAGCTGCTTGGAGACACAAATCCAGTCTAAATGTTCTGCATTTCTTTTCATGTTCTTTCTCGCCATGTGTACGATCAAACCTAAGGAAAAGTGAAAGACACATTATTACAGTGTATGTTGTGAAAGACAACACGCCAATGTGAAATCCACTTTTCACCCTCAGTGCCTTGCAGTCAGTTACATAATGTTTCTGAAAATGTCTGATTACCGTATTTTCCGGACTATAAACCGCTACTTTTATCCCACGATTTGACCCCCGCGGCTTAAACAATGAAGCTGTTAATGTATGTTTTTTTTTCTGGGTTTTTCCCGGGGCACAAGCTTCAAGCCGAAAAACTAAACCCAATAACATTAGACCAGTGAAATTGCTGAACGGGTTCAGGTAAACCAATGAAACTCTTTATATTAAATCAGATTCGCTCCCACTGAATCGGCCCGCACCACATCATAAATATGGTTGATGTTCCTCTGATGTTTGACCTGCCGCTCACTCGGACTGTCTACAGAAAATGCGAATCATTAGTCACACTGAAAACAACCGGGCATGAAAACGCACTTCACCTGTGTTCTGAGCTGCACGACATCGGGAGAAAAGATTCACCGATGGTGATTTTTAAATGCACGATGATGCCAAATAAAAAACTCTCGAGAGAAATTGTTGTGAAAGGAAAGAGGAAGACAGTGAACTATGACTTTCTTGGTAGAATATAAACGTAAATACAGCACCAGTGGCAGCTTTTAAAGTTTTTTCGGCTTATTGACAATAATGTTGTAAAGCTGTTTTCAGTGCACAGACTATATCTCAGTGATAATATAAAAAAGGCATTAACACCTCTCCAAGTTTGGCAGAATTTTCATTATGGGAAATGTCTAAAACAAGGTTTTAACATATTGTCCAGATCAGATTTAACAAAATCACCTTTAATCTTAAAAAATCATCAGGGATTAAAAATGCATGCAGAAAAAAAACTACTTATTTTTTCCTGTAAAATGTAATCTGATGAAGATAAAGTGGATTTCAGTAACATGGTGACCTTGGACAAACCAGCAGCAGTATTTATTTGAAAACTTTTCAATCATTAGTTAAAAATTGCCTTGATAAAAAATTCATGACCCCATAACGCTCTCATTCCTGCACATAATTGTGACCCAACCTGGTGCAGAAAAGAATAAAGAGGAAGAAAATGAGGATTTAAGAATAAAGTCACACAGATGTTGTGTTTAACTCTTCACCTGTATGAGTCTCACTCAGCCAATAATGTTTTTCACTAACACTTAACAACTTTTATAAGCAAGTAAACTTATGTAACTGAATAAACCACACAGGAAGAGAGGCACAGATTCCTCATATCAAAGATGGTGCCTTTTCTATAGAATAAGGGTTGGCAGGAGGTTGGCAGCAAGATACAAGCAGAACCAGCTTTGCTTTTCAGGTTTCTACACAGACCCATGCTACTATACATTTCTGTCCCTCAAGGCTCCTTTCTATCTTGTTTTATTCTCTTCAACCCTCACTATAATATAGAACACAGATTAGTAAAATTCCTGACACTTAAATAAACACTTAAAAAATTCTAAAAACCAAAAAAGTAAAATAAATGCCTTTATCTAAAATTGTCCAGCTAATAGCCAGTGTTCAAATCGGGTAGCCTGCTAGCTAATTATGAATATTCTGAGTTTGAATCTGAAAATGCCATATTCCTGTCAAGGAACAGCATTTAGCAGCAAACTCATCACAAACAAAATCCCTGTATCCATTAAAATAAGCAGTAGGTGTACATTCAGTGCCACATTTCCATCATTTCAGTACATTGCCTGTTTCTCATAATTAATACACTTTTGTTCATTGAAATTATTCCTGTTGTTTGTAAAACTTACACATTAAACCTGAGTTCTGGGATGTAGGGCAGACATTGAAGGAAACTCCTCACTTCACTCTCTTCATCTGTACAGTCTCTCAGCTCCACTGGTTTCTTCTGTGTTTGGAGTTTCAGCACTTCTAGGAGGTGGGAGACTTTTCTCTCTGACAGATTTATGGACCAGACTGAAACTGACTGATAAACAGGTTGTAATGCTGGAAGAACACTGCTGCCTTTTTCACTCTTATACTGCTTTACATGGAAGTACAGATCCAGCAGGAAATCACTCTGTTCTTCTTTATTTGGCATAATTTTCTGCACTGTCTGCTGGATGTCTCGTGGTTTGTGTAGAGCTGCTTGTAGACACAAATCCAGTCTAAATGTTCTGCATCTTTTTTCATGTTCTTTCTCTCCATGTGTACGATCAAACCTGAGGAAAAGTGAAAGACTCACATTTGTAGATGCATAATGTGAAAAAAAAACATGCCAACAACAAAGTTAATTTACAAAGTTAGTTTACAAACTGTAAAAACAGAACTACAGCTACCAGTTTCTTCTGATTACTGTTTTTCTCTGTTGCTTTGGAGTGTTTCTCTAATCATAGTTGAAAATGCATTCTCAAAACAATTTGTACAAACAACTCAACACATTGGATTTCTTGCAAAAACCTGTACTTTTCTCTAAAGTCTTTAGTCTCTCAAATGTAAGTATTTATATTTATTATACAGTTTTAGTCATTTATTTATATAGTGTCAATTAACATATCATTGCTATCAGAATACCAAGTTATTCTGTCATTGTTCACTAACAAGATCATCACAATGTTTAGGCATGTTGTCAGTATGACGGCGCACAGTTTCAGGATTTCTTAATATAAACTACGGTATGAATCAGAGTGATTTAAAATGCACGATTCTGAATTTCTTCTGTATCGCAGATATGAATTTCAATTGCACAAATATATTTATTTGATTGCATATTTGATTTATATTGATTGCAAGAGACCAGACAGGATTCACACTTTTACGGTACTGTATTAGTGTAAATTCATTTCCTGCCTATTCATCTATTTTCAGAAATTGTAATTCTGTGTTTTGATCTGTCTTCTATTAAAAGTTCACAAGATTTACTTTTGACCTGTTTTAGAGAACTACTCGATTATTGGTTGATCTGATGCCGTTCACTCGGCTTCATTAGTGACAAGATTCATCTGCAAAATGTATCATTTCAAGACACATTTACAAAAAAGTAAAAAAAATAATAGAAATTTTAGATCGACAGATTATGACAAGTGGTTTAACTATTTTGTATTCAATGACTTATGCAATTAATTCCTAAATGTTTTGGGGTTAAAACTATTCAGGTGAAATTAGTATAATATACATTGATCAACATGACAAACAACTGTGACTACATGAACAATAATGTAGGAAACAACAGATGATTGTACACAATCAATTAAATAAATGTATCAAAGCATTCACAATTTGATCAAAGCAGCAAGAAATTGCTTTAATGATGTGCACAATTGAGTAAATGATGTGGCGGTTGAACAAGAAGTTTTAAGAATTTCATTTTTGAACTGAGAAACACTCCGAAGTAACTGAGAAAACGGTAATGACAGAAATATTGTGAAGCTGTTTTCAGGGTGCAGAATATATCTTAAGGACAATTTAAAAAAATGCAGTAACACCTCTACAAGTTTGACAGGATTTTCATTATCAGAAGTTCCAGAAACAGGGTTTTAACATACTGTTCAGACCACCAACTTTAAACAAAATCACCTGAATTGAATCTAAAGCATATCTGAAAACTTACACATTAAACCTGAGCTCTGAGATGTAGGGCAGACACCGAAGAAAACTCCTTACTTCACTCTCATCTTTTGTACAGTCTCTCAGCTCCACTGGTTTATTTTTTATTTTTTGGAATTTTAGCACTTCCCATAAAAGGGAGGATTTTCTCTCTGAGAGATTTATAGACCAGACTGAAACTGACTGATAAACTGACAGGAATGCTGGAAGAACACTGCTGCCTGTTTTACTCTCATACTGCTTCAAATGGAGGTACAGATCCATCAGGAAATCACTCTGTTCTTCTTTATTTAGCATAATTTTCTGCACTGTCTCCAGGATGTTTTGTGGTTGGTGTAGAGCTGCTTGTAGACACAAATCCATTCTAAATGTTCTGCATCTCTTTTCATGTTCTTTCTCTCCATGGGTACGATCAAACCTGAGGAAAAGTGAAAGACTCACATTATTAAAGTGCATAATGTGAAAAACAACAAGCCAACACCTCACTTTTCAGCTTCACTTGCATGCAGATTTAATTTATATTTTAAAAAGTGATTACAAACTGTAAAAACAGCACTAGTGGCAGCTACCAAAGTTTCTTCTGATTAATGACAAAATGTTGTGAAGCTGTTTTCAGGGCACAGTCTATATCTTGTAGACAATTAAAAAACATGCATTAACACTTCTACAAGTTTGGCAGGATTTTCATTATCAGAAGAGCCTGAAACAGGGTTAAAACATACTGTCCAGACCACCAACTTTAAAACAACCTGCCTTTATTAAAAAAATCTGAGATTGAAATTACATGCAGAAGAAAATAACTGGATTTTTTTAAATTAATGTAAAAAAAAATTAGCTGTAGTACAGAGAGAACTAAAGCATGTCTGCTCACTTACACATTAACACTGAGATGTGAGATGTAGGGCAGACATTGAAGGAAACTCCTCACTTCACTCTCTTCATATGTACAGTGTCTCAGCTCCACTGGTTTCTTCTGTGTTTGGAGTTTCAGCACTTCTAGGAGGTGGGAGACTTTTCTCTCTGACAAATTTATGGACCAGACTGAAACTGACTGATAAACTGACAGGAATGCTGGAAGAACACTGCTGCCTGTTTCACTCTCATACTGCTTCACATGGAAGTACAGATCCAGGAGGAAATCACTCTGTTCTTTATTTGGCATAATTTTCTGCACTGTCTCCAGGATGTTTCGTGGTTGGTGTAGAGCTGCTTGTAGACACAAATTCAGTCTAAATAATCTGCATCTTTTTTCATGTTCTTTCTCTCCATGTGTACGATCAAACCTGAGGAAAAGTGAAAGACTCAGATTATTAGAGTGTATAATGTGAAAAACAACAAGCCAACACCTCACTTTTCATCTTTACTCACTAGCATTCAGAATTAATTTGTATTTATAAAAGTGATTACAAACTGTAAAAACAGAACTAGTGGCAGCTAGCAAATATTATTTTGATTAATGACAAAAATGTTGTTTTCAGGGCACAGACTATATCTTATAAACAATTTTAAAATTGCATTAACAATTATACAAGTTTGGCAGGATTTTCATTATCAGAAGAGCCTGAAACAGGATTAAAAATCAATACCTTAATTCTAATTAGAATTAATTATTAAGATTAAAATTACATGCAGAAGAAAATAAGTGAATTTCTTTTATTTTTTAATAAATAAAATGCTCTTTTTAGCTGTAGTGCAGAGAGAACTAAAGCATATCTGATAACTTACACATTAATGCTGAGTTCTGAGATGTAGGGCAGACACTGAAAGAAACTGCTCAATTCACACTCATCTTCTGTGTAGTCTCTCAGCTCCACTGGTTTATTCTGTGTTTGAAGTTTCAGCACTTCCAAGAGGAGGGAGACTTTTCTCTCTGAGAGCTTTATAGACCAGACTGCAGGAATTGACTGGTAAATTGGTAGCAATGCTGGAAGAACATTGCTGCCTGTTATAATCTCATACTGCTTCACATGGTAATACAGATCCAGGAGAAAATCACTCTGTTCTTCTTTATTTGGCATAATTCTCTGCACTGTGTCCTGGATTTTTAGTGGTTGGTGTAGAGCTGCTTGTAAACACAAATCCAGTTGAAATATTCTGCATCTCTTTTCATGTTCTTTAATTCCATGTACAGGGTTGAAGCTAAAGAAGTGTGAGAGACTCACATTAATAAATTGCACAACACAGCAGACTACTAATAAAAACTTTGCAAGACCGCCAACATTAAACTCAAGTACTTTCCTGTATTCCAGAAAAAACATGAGAAAATGAATAGACTGTAAATGAAAACTTTTTGCTGTCACTTTTTTTTGCTTTTTCAACATTGTACATTAATACTGAGAGCCTGTTTCATCATACCTTTTAATGGATTTGGTGACTGTACTTGGGGATACATTTAAAGTTCTTGAGATTTTTTTGGATCGGCTGACCTTCATTTTCTTTAAGTAATATCTTTAAGTCTTTTTTTCTTTACTTAACTGGATGTCCCTTGCCATAATATGGATTTGTACAGTAGTTGTAGTAGCCCCTTATAGGGTAACTGACTCTTTGTGAATCTGAAAATAGAATGCCATGAGTTTGCCAAGCTGTCATTAAAGATAAATTGTTGCTTCCTTGGACAATATAAAGTATAAAACCTAGGTTATGTATCTATTGTTTAACACTTTTTTGTTTGATACACAATTTCATGTGTGTTCTTTCATAGTTTGGATTAATTCAGTATTAATGTACATTGTTGAAAATAATTAAAAAAAAAGAGAAGGAGAAATTATGTCCAAGCTTTTGACTGGTAATGTTTAAGTAACCTCTTTTTATAAGAGGTTATAAAAAAAAGTATCCATTACACAGTTATCAGTTATTTCAAAACGCCATTGTACATTGTCCATTCCTATTCACTCTGTCTATTTTTACTTTCTGTGTATCTTGTGTCTGTGTTTTTTTTTGATAAAGCCTGTTTATGTTATCTTTAAAATATTCAGTAGTACTTTCAAGGGAATGTATGGTCCATTAATAAAGCATCCTCTGATCAACTTTTTAAGGCAGTTAAAACCTGCCATCCAAGACTCACTAATCAAAACCTTCTAACAAGTATATCCATAACTGATATTGAACACTTTTAAGACTCTTATCGCTGCTGCTACATTCATGTGCTGCTATAACAGTCAACAACTTTCAACTATATATTATTCATTATATATTTTCTGTCTAGTGGACGTTTATTGTTCTGTGTATTTAGTTGTATTATATAAGCATTTTTCTTGTCTTATTTACTGCACCATTGTACTACATGTTCTATCATGGTCCCACAGAAACATACAGTACTGTGCAAAAGTTATAGCCATATTGTGAAAAAATGCTGTAAAGTGAAAAATATTAAAATAAGATAGAAAGTAAATTAACAAAACTCAAATCCAAATCAAATCAATATTTGGTGTGACCATTATTAGGCTTTTAATTATTACTTCTGCAAACTTTGTACACTAAGTCAGGGATTTTGTAGAATCAGAGTCAGATGTATGATTAATGAATGCCAAGCAGATGCATCATTAATGATCATCAGTTTAAATTTTAATAGGTTGGTTGAAACCCAGCCATTAACTGAAACAGAAAAAACTGTGTAGGAGACTTACAACTGGGCAAGGAACAGACAAACTCTGCTACTAAGGTGAGGTTGTTAAGACAGATTTTTGTCACAGTTCATGCACCATGGCAAGGCTTAATACAGCAACAAGACACAAGGTAGCCATACCTCATCAGAAAGGTCTCTCCATAGCAAAGATTTCAAAGCAGACTTTAATGCAGACTAAGGTTTCATGCAGACTAAGAGCTGTTCAAGCTATTTTAAAATCACAAAGAAACAATGTCGAGGACCATAGTAGTTGACCAAGGACTAAATCCAGCGGATTTTCATCAACATCGGAAGATGTCCAGCAGTGCCATCAACAAAGAAATGCAGAGACCAATGGAACTCAGAAACACCCATTTACTGTCTGGAGAAGTCTGGCCAGAAGTGGTGGAAGAATTATGGCCAAAAATCCACAATACCTCCAACATATAAACAAGGTTAAAAAATTTAACTATGCACGAAAACACAAACTGTGGTGCCAAAAAATGGCAGCATGTGCTCAGGTCTAATGAGCCAAAATATTAAATATTTATGATATTAAATATTGTATTTATTTAAATATAATTAATGTCTGCATGCAACAGTGAAGGATGTTGGAGGTTTAATTTCTTTGGGGCTGCATTTCTGTAAATTAAGTTGGAATGCAATGCTGAAAAATACAGGCAGATACAAATGCATCATGCGATACTATCACAAAGGTGTTTGGACAAAATTTATTCTGCAGCAGGACAATGACTATTCAAAGTCTTCCCAATTCTATGTTGAGGAATGTTGAATTTGTAGATGCATTTATTTTTGTACTTATTCTTTACTTCTGAGACTTTGCCAGGTTTTCCCACCCAGTCATGTTACTGGCCTGTTACAACCTAATTATTTGGAATATGTTTGTACATACATTTTAGTACCATTACATTTTTCAGCCTTTGGTTGCCTCATACCAACTTTTGTGCGATGTGCTGCAGCTATCAAAATTATTTTTTTTTATTCTTACAATTTTACAATTCCTCAGTTAAAATTGTTTATACATTCTATGTTCTACTGTTAATAAAATAAAAGTTATAAGGTTTGCACTTTATTGCATTACAGCATCTAAATTGTTTTCAATTGAGGTTGCCACAGTGTAGCAAGTCTAATCCTAATAACAAACCTATATACACTTCATTTTTATAAATTAACTCATGTTGCCTTCATACTGAGAGTTGTTGTGGATGAAATAAAAGTAAGTGGACAGTAATGAATCAGGTTGTTTGTCTCAGTGTGATTAAATGTTGAAATCATGATGATGTTTCCTCTCTAACAAAGGGTCAAAAATTTTGTGGTTAGAGCACAGGTCAGAATTGAACAGAATTCAAAACTTCAAGATGCACAATTTATGTTTGAGGTCAATTTGCAAATACTTATAGGAAATATGTTTTACCCGGTCAAATAAAATCCTAGGTAATGGGGTTATTTCAGTTTACTTTCTTCCCTTGTTTGGTTGTAATCAAGAGCTAAAGAGCTGTGAGTCTACTGCTGTATGTATTAAGATATAAAATGTGTGTTTGTATGCTGTGCCAGCGGGGGCATGGTCAAGCACTGGTTTGTGCAGATAGGGTGGAGATGAGAAAACTAGTGGTTAGGAGCACACATCTGATGCTGGTTTCTGACTAATGAATGTTCTCTGTTTTAGTGAACAGGAGAGAGAAAATTAAAAGAAGAAAGGAGCTGCTAGAAGGAGAGACAGACACAAAGAGCTATGTGTGTGCACATGTGTTGAAAAAGCAAGGCACTGGAGAGTGTACTGGAAGCCTATTGCCTGCCTTCCATTCGTCTCACCCTGAGACACGTCTACATTTATAATGTTGCTAACCTACAAGTAAGGTCTTTATTTTATTGGTTTATGAGCGGTAAATCCAACCCTCTCCTGTGTGTCAAAAATGCAATTTCTGAGTTAATATTAGCTTTTTAACCAAGTTCTTCGTATATCTTCGCTTGACAACATGATTTTCATCACTTGTTAGCTAAGTTGATTGCTAAGACCATGCTCTGAGTTTTTCCAAAGAAAACTTGTAAACGATGCCAGGGCTGAATACACTTAGTTGATTTGCGGTCTATGAATATTGTAAAGTTTATATAAACCCATATTAACATGAGCATCGGGATTTCATTAGTTACAAGTAAGTTACAAATTCCTATCTTCAGAAAAAGAGCAAGGGAGTAAGAGTTCCTGCTAACCATCCCCTGGTTGCGCATTACATGCTATTTTATTATAGGATTCAGGTGCCATTATTTCAGTTTATTTTCCCACTCTGAAGAGTGAAGAGAGCAGCTGTTGTGTTAAGGCCACTGTGTACTCCAGTGATGCCTTAAGCTTGCTACAGGGTGAATAATCAGAGTGAGTGTGAGGTTACACGCACCCGCAGAATATAATATCCGTTCATTGATTGTGTTCCTCAATGCACTTGAGAACTATGAACATTAAAAATAGAAGATATTATGTCAAGTTGACTTGGTGGCATTTGACACAGGGACATTCAGTAAATCTGTCACTCAAGTCATAACATTACTGGTGTTATACTGTTTACATTGTGAGTTAAAGGAAAGGCAAATGTATGATTTATTTAATTTTGAACCTTTGATTATTTGTATTACTTTTACTTTTCTTAATTTTTATTCTATTTAACCCATTACATTTTGCTACTCATTCAAAAATTTTTGCCGTATTTCCATTTGTGGAGACATTTACTTTAACTTTAATACATTACAAACACGATTATATTATAATAAATCTATACATGTATTTGCATGCTATAAGGTTGCTGTTAATATTTTTTCATATTCTTTACTGCAAAATAAGAGTAGTGGTTAAATGTTTTACATATACTAAATTGTGTCTGTTCATTTCCAGGGTAACCTTAATCTTAGGACAATCCAAGACAGTGGACATTTGAGGTCTAGGAAGGGGAATGGATAGTTTTTCAACCTGGTGTCATCAAAGTTGTGAGTGGCAGTCTAGCTCCTGACTTACAAAAAGATGACTTGCTTTATTTTGTCTAGCTGAGGATGGTGAAGTAACAGTAATATCAATGAATAATAATATAAATAAATGTTTACTTTTATAATTACTTTAAATGAATCTGACTTCTAAATTTAATTAAGTAACTTTCACAAAATTTCTTTATTACACACTATGAATTAACCAGATTAAGACTGGTGGGTTTTACTTAATATTAGAACAGGAAATTTTAATTACAATCTGTTTGTGCAAATTATGAGGATTTTATCAAGTAAATCTTGCAAAAAAATTTTTCAGTGTAAGGGAGAAATTTAAACATTATACGGGCCGAACAATGGGTTGTTTAATAAGGTTCTTCTTACAATGACTGATTTAATGGCACTTTTGTTATAAGACATTTATTCATCTTAATAAAAATGTATTATTCTTAGTCATTTATTTATTAAAAAAATATATCTAATATTACATAACTGTGAGAGGCAGAAGTATGGATTAGCAGTTAAATTAAAGGTTGAATTAGAGTCAATCTATTTTTAATGGTGTGATAATCAAGTGTCAGTAAGTGCCCTGTTTCACTCAACAAACAGGGATCTATCAAAGGCTGATCTTCACAGCATGTTTTTAGAAGTGCATAATGGCATGAAAGTAAGGACCTCTAAAAACCTCAAAAGAATCTTCAAAAAAAAGAGTTGTTACTCATCAGGCTGGAAAGGGTTACAAATCCATCTTTAAAGTCTCCACAAATCCAGTCAGGCAGATTGTGTAAAAATGACAATTGCCCTCCCCAGGAGAGGACCACCCATTAAATCACGCAAAAAACAATATGCATAATAGTCTGCAAGGTCACAAAGAAACCAAGAGTAAATTTTATGCAAATAAAGTATCCCACTATTTTGGCTAATTTTAATGATCAAGAGTGCACAATCAAAAAACACTGAAATGCTTCTGAAATGCCTTGGTGTGCATAGCAGAGTTGCAAAGTGAAAGCCTCTACTCCGCAAAAAGAACAATGTTTAAAATTTCTCCAAGCCATTACACAGGACTGATAAACAGTTACCAAAAATTGTTTACTTGCAATTATCCTGCACAAGAGGGTTCAAACCAGATAAACAGAGAAGGTTCACACACTACTGCCATTCACAGAAATGTAATATTGGATGATTTTACTCAATAAATAAATGACAAAGTATAATATTTTTGTCCCATTTGTTTGACTGGGTTCACTTTGTCTACCTTTAGGACATGTCAAATCTGCTGGGTTTGGGTCAGACATATAGAAAATTGTAAATGGTTTACAAACTTTTAAACATCACTGAAACACAGTAAATATATTATTGACTCACTGGAGAGCGCTGATGTGTGGTAGCCAGGAGAACACTTTGTAAACAAGATCTGTGAGCTGTCGTGGGTCTTGGTCACAGTGTAAATGGAGATTTCTTTTCTCTGAATTTTGGGTTATAATTTTTCCAACTTGATCAAGAACATCTGTAGGGCTGCTCATTAGTATGTGAATCTCATTTCCACATAACTGAAAGAGATGTATAAGATAAACCATCTTCTCATACTTTAAGGCCATTGTCCAAACCTGACATAGTATCGTTGAAAAATCCCTGTAGAAAAAAAAAACAAAAGTAAATTAATGTAATGTATATTTGTAAATACTGTATATATACACATGCTTTATACACACAAACACATATACATACTATACATATATATATATATATATATATATATATATAACAACCTTCTCTCTCTCTGATTTTCCTCATTCATCAGCTGCTCAAAATACTCCCTCCACCTTCTCAACAAACTCTCCTCACTAGTCAACACATTTCCCTCTCCATCCTTTACTGCTCTAACTTGCAGTACATCCTTTCCAGCTCGGTCCCTTTGCCTGGCCAATCGGTACAAATCCTTTTCTCCTTCCTTAGTGTCCAACCTCTCATACAGCTCCTCATATGCCTTTTCCTTGGCTTTCGCCACATCCCTCTTAACCTGCTGCCGCATCTCCTTGTACTCCTGCCTACTTTTCTCATCACTCTGTCTATCCCACTTCTGTTTTGCCAACCTCTTTCTCCTTATGCTCTCCTGCACTTCCTCATTCCACCACCACGTTTCCTTGTCTTCCTTTCTATTTCCAGATGTCACACCAAGTACTTTTCTAGCTGCCTCCCTCATCACTCCTGCAGTAGTTGCCCAATTATCCAACACCTCCTTAACACCACTGAGCCTCTCTCTGACCTCTTCCCTGAACCTCACACTACACTCTTCCTTCTTCAGTTTCCACCATCTTATTCTTCTTTCAGTCTTCACTCTCCTCCTCTTCTTCTTCGCCTCCAAAACCATCCTACAGACCACCATCCTATGCTGTCTAGCTACACTGTCCCCTGCCAACATCTTACAGTCGCCAATCTCCTTCATGTTGCATCGCCTGCATAGCACATAGTCCACCTGTGTGCACCTTCCTCCACTCTTATACGTCACCCTATGATCCTCCTTCTTCTTAAAATAAGTGTTCACCACTGCCATTTCCATCCTTTTAGCAAAATCTACCACCATCTGCCCTTCCATATTCCTCTCCTTAAAACCATACCTACCCATCACCTCCTCGTCACCTCTGTTCCCTTCACCTACATGCCCATTTAAGTCTGCCCCAATCACCAACCGTTCTTTCCTAGGTACACCATCTACCACTTCATCTAATTCACTCCAGAATCTTTCCTTCTCCTCCATCTCACAGCCAACTTGTGGAGCATAGGCACTGATGACATTTATCATCATCCCTTGAACTTCCACCTTCACGATCATCACCCTATCAGAAAATCTCTTCACCTCCACTACACTATTACTGTACTCTTCCTTCAGAATCACCCCTACACCATTTCTCTTTCCATCCACACCATGATAAAACAGTTTAAATCCACCTCCAATGTTCCTGGCCTTACTTCCTTTCCACTTGGTCTCCTGAACACACAGCATATCTACCTTTCCCCTCTCCATCATATCAGCTACTTCTCTCCCTTTACCCGTCATAGTACCAACATTTAAAGTACCAACCCGAACCTCCACTCTCCTACACTGCTCCTTTCCCTGCCGTCTCTGTAGACGTCTTCCTCCTCTCCTTCTCCTCCTTCGGCCAACAGTAGCCCAATTTCCACCGGTACCCTGTCGGCTAACGATACCTGTGGCGGTCGTAGTTAACCCGGGCCTCAACCGATCCGGTATGAAATTCTCTTTTGTGATCCGCATATTTGATTTGGCACATGTTTTTACGCTGGATGCCCTTCCGAACGCAACCCTCCCCATTTACCCGGGCTTGGGACCGGCACTAAGAATGCACTGGCTTGTGCCTCCCTAATGGCTGGGTTTCTACTAACTACTGAGTAAAGGGTCTGAATACTGTACATGTGATTTTTTTATAATAAAAAATGTACAGACATTACTAGAATTCTGTTTTCATTGTCATTATGGAGTATTGACAGTAGATTATGAGAAAATATATATTTTAACTATTGTAGTATCAGGCTGCAACTTTAAATAAAAAAAAATGAAAGGAAGTCTAAATACTTTCCGAATGCACAGTGTATATATATATATATATATATATATATATATATATATATATATATATATATATATATATATATATACACACAGTACAGACCAAAAGTTTGGACACAACTTCTCATTCAAAGAGTTTTCTTTATTTTCATGACTATGAAAATTGTAGAGTTACACTGAAGGCATCAAGGGCTATTTGACCAAGAAGGAGAGTGATGGGGTGCTGCGCCAGATGACCTGGCCTCCACAGTCACCGGACCTGAACCCAATCGAGATGGTTTAGGGGTGAGCTGGACCGCAGAGTGAAGGCAAAAGGGCCAACAAGTGCCAAGCATCTCTCGGGGAACTCCTTCAAGACTGTTGGAAGACCATTTCAGGTGACTACCTCTTGAAGCTCATCAAGAGAATGCCAAGAGTGTGCAAACAGTAATCAAAGCAAAAGGTGGCTACTTTGAAGAACCTACAATATGACATTTTTCAGTTGTTTCACACTTTTTGTTATGTATATAATTTAATATATAATTCCACATGTGTTAATTCATAGTTTTGATGCCTTCAGTGTGAATCTACAATTTTCATAGTCATGAAAATAAAGAAAACTCTTTAAATGAGAAGGTGTGTCCAAACCTTTGGTCTGTACTGTATATAGGTAAATACAAGGAAATTAGCAAAGAAGGCTGTGAAAAAAAAGTATTATTTGTTTGCCATAATACTGAGATGTTAAGATTTCTTTATTGGTAAAACCCTTAAAATAATATGATTTAAATTTACATACCTTAGATATTGTGAATATTTGAGAATTGTCTTCAGCCCAGACAGGGACACTGCGCTTTTCTCCAAATTAAGATGAACCTGTTTGTTCCTGGAGTTGCTGATTACATAGGACACTGTACAGCATGTGTAAGGGTCAAGATGTTCCTCAGTGAAATCAAGACAATAGTCTATTCTTTCCAGAAAGGAGCAGCAGAATTCAGGTGACTGAAATTCATATAGACACTGGCAAATAAAGGCAATGTCAACATCATCTGGCTGATCACAGAAGAAAGTGTTTAAGACCATCTCAAAGAAAGCATTGGTATTTTCCTTGACTTTGTTCAATGAAAAGAGACCCTCCAGATGGGGAATGCTTTTCCATGAATCCACGATTCCACGATTTCCATGTAGTCCACACAGAAAAGGAATTACATATTTCATGTGCTGAGTTTCTTCATTCTGACACAGCTGAAGTACCTCGTCAATTATTTCTGTTTTTTCTAGAAGCCACAGAGCAGAAAAAAAATCCTGCATTGTGTTGTGATAAAATGCACAAAAGTGCCTATCAAATGCTGGGGACAAATCTGAAGAAGTCTTCACAAAGGTATGAGCAATGACATTTTCATCATCATCTAACTCCAGGTTAATAGTTTTTAATTTGGTAGCATTGAAAGCACTCTCAGCTAAAGATAAAACCATATCCCTGTAGTTCTTATTGTATCCACCTAATCCCTGCAATTTCTTTAAACAATGACTTAAAATCCACATGTACATCTCATTAGCAGTGCACGGTGTCTGTGCTTCTTTAGAAGTGTTGTTTAAAGTGCAGGCTGCCACCATAAATGCATACATAGGAATATGGCAAAGACTGAAAAGTGCAGGATTGTTTATCACACTGTCTACTAAGTCTGGATCATCAGTCATTTTGTTAAAAAAATCATAAATTGACTCTTCACTGAAACCTTGAACGTAGATTGTGCATGTTGGCCAGTCAGGGAACTCATACTCTACATCAGACCTGCATGTTGCCACAATCTTTGCTTCAGGCAGAAGTTCATTTTCCATGATCTTCAGGAAAACTGTGTTGTTCAGAAAATCTCCATTGATTCCATCAAAAACAATGGTGACCTTTTCAGAATGTTCTTGAAGATTTTGCATAATTTCTTCAGCATTTTTTTTCATCTGTGGGTTTGACCTGAAAAATGTGCTTAGCAGAAGCTCTTCTAAGGTAACTGCAGCTGGGGTGTTTGACAGTGTGTTTTCATCAAAGTAAAACATGAAGTCAAGGGTTCTGTCGTTTCTCTCTGCCCAATAATGCAACATTTGTTTTACAACTGTTGTCTTCCCAATTCCAGGTTTTCCTACTATTAGGATATTTTTCTCCCTGCTTTTAAGCAACTCCTCAGGGGATTTCCCCTGTGTGTCCCTTGGTATGTAGGCCTTCATCTTTTTTGAACGAGCCTTTTTACATTTTTTGCTCTTGAGTTTGAATTTGTTATATGGTGTATTCTTTTCTGTGTTTGTATCCAACACTAAAGGAATAAAGGTGACATTTTCTTGTATGTTTTCTCCATAAAACTGCAGGCTCTGCTTCCAGTGTTCAGCAAGAATTTGACTTGAAATTTTCTTCATAAAATGTTGCAGCTGATGACATGAGATAGGCCCTAAAATAACCACATGTAAAGTACAAACATTATTGGTTAGGTTAATAATCATTAAGTTAATAACCATTAAATGTAATAACCATTTCTATGTCTGGAATGAATTTTAGTGTAACACAGATAATCTGCTTATTACAGCAGCAAGCATTAGTGCTCTGTGTCTCCAATGTTTGAATCATAATGATTTGTAAGAATAGGTGAGAGTACCTCTGCTTAACATATTTAGTAAGTTCTTAATATTTTTAGATGACAATATATCTATGTAATTAGTTTTTTTTATAAAAAAACAAAGTGTATAATCTAACCTTTAGAGTGCCTGTCAAAAGTTTGGAAACACCTGGCCTTTTATGTTTTATAAAATGCATGCTCATTAGGTAATGTAACATTATGCAGATTTACTAGAACCAAACAAATATACAAAAGGTACAAATGTTAAGTGAGAACTGTTTGCTCTCTAATTATAGCGTACAAACCTGGGACAAATGCGTCTGGTCATTGTCCTCTTGAAAAGTGAAATTGGCTGCATTCCAGATGGAATTGCATGATGATAAAGTATGGAATGGTAAAATGTTAGGTGAGTTTTTCTTTCACCTGGAATAAGTCTCTGACGTTTACTACTCCAAAACAACACCAATAAATTGAGTGTCCACTTTAGTGTTTATCCCACATTGTGAGAAACTCTGGTAACATCATCTCACCTGTTCTCCATCTTACATAAGTTCTTCTGTTAGAACAATGTGTGGCAGTAGGGGCATAGAGAAGTGCTGGTTTGTTCAGAGCCAGTGGAACTGAGAGGTAAAGATCATGCACCTGTGAGTGGTTGTACTAATAAAGGTTCCTTGTTACACAAAGAATAAAAACCAAGAAGACTTGAGGGGGGAAAAGAGAAAGACAGGGGGCTGGGGGCCGTGTTGTCCCAGATGGGGCGGGAGGAATGCAACATGCTCTACATCACCCACATTATATTATATAATCATCACTGAAAAGTGAAATTTAATTGAATGTGGCAAATAAAATCAAGTTCAGTTCAAACCAGTTACCCACCTTCTATTCTTCCTCCCTGAGCCAAAAGTCTCCAGAAAAGGAATGTGTATGTGTTGCAAAAACAATGAAAGTCTAGGAAATTCCAAACTTTTGACAGGTACTATAAGTGCAAACACATGCAACATTACTATCCTGAAAGCATAACAAAAATGAATGCCAAGCATCTTTAAAATACAATTTCAACTAAATAGTCACCTTGTAAAAAATCAGACACAATACGGAAAATCAAAAAATCCTACTTCTGATACATTTATTTTTTATCCATAATAAATACAGTGGTTTTGTAAATAGTTATTAGTATGCTTATATGAAACATGCTTACCTTGAATATTATCTTCAGCCTCATCTCTAAAGGAAAACAAGCAGATCCATGTATGTAAATCTGGAGCCTGACTAGATGAATTTGGATTTGGCAGAACCAATTCCCTCTCATGGTCCAGTATTCTGAGAAACTGATAGCAGACCTCCTCACCCTTGTTTAAGACCAAGTCCAGTATCTTCCTGGTTTTGTTGTAATATGTTGTTTCTGTCTCAATTTGATTAATTTCATTGTCACTGAAAACTTTCCGTTGCTGAAGTTTTTCAAAAATAAGAGGTAGGTTTTTTAGTTGTCCAACCAGGTTTTCAACAGCATCTTTAAGATATTGTTTTGCAGACTGATTTGAAGAAGCCATATAGGTCAGTTCTTTAGCTTCATAAGCTTACTGAGATATCATCTGAAAAAATAGAATAGTACATTTAATTAATTATAATAAATAATAAATGTAAAAAAAAAATAATTATAAAAAAGCCACAGAAAAAAGCCTTTTAGAATGGCAGGTTATTGTGATGTAAAAAATATATATTAAACAGGATAAAACATGCCACCCTGAATTTGAAATTACAACATATAAAAATGAAGGAAAAAACTGTTACTATACAATGCTTGGTTTGTTCTGGTACATTATACAGCTGAAATGTAGATCAATACACATTTTGCCTATAATATTGACTGCTTGATTGTCATGTGATATTGATCATAATTTCTTACACAAAATTACCACATTCATAAGTTAATATTAAGCAATTTTCATCATGTTTAAGGATTCGATAATTTTTTCTATTAATCCAAACATATATGTTGGAATTTGTAGTGGTGACTTTCTCTTTATTTTACCTGTTATAAAAAATACAACTTACGATTATTTTATCTTAATTTTAATTAATCTAATCACAAATTCAAAATAATCAAACTAGTGTGAAACTACTGATTAATTCTCGTATTAGAAAGTATGTAAAAATATGCTTAGGTTTAAATTTTCCACGCATAAGACATTATTTATACAATAAGAAAAAGAGCACGTGCGGTGCTTTCACTTTCTCAAAACCGAAAGTAAACCAAAAGTAACACATACCAGTGTCCCTGCTCACAGCGAGGAAAAGTTATTTACACATAAACATTACTTTAAAACTTACCGAAAATATGTAACTTTATTGGTTTCAGGCAGACGTCTCTGATATGCGGAAATAACCCTGGTAGGAGGGTTTGCTGAATGTTAAAACAAATCAGGAGCTTCCGTAAACAAGGCCTGGCCCTGTGTACTGGTTTCTGAACGTCGATCAGTTAAAGTTGTTTACAAATAATCAACGATCTGTATTTTCTTGCCGCCAACTGTGAAGTTCAAGTGGCGCTAATCTTCATCTTTATCGTCCTCACCATCGTCATCTTCATCGTCATCTTTTTCTTCTTCTTCTTCTTCTTCTTCTTCTTCTTCTTCTTCTGCTGCTGCCGCTGCTTCCTCTTCTGCCGCCGCCTCCTGTGGTTCTTCTTCTTTTAGCTTTACAGTGGTGCATTACTGCCACGACATGGCTGGAACTGGGTATCTCACATATAGAGTACAGTATTTATTTGATTTGGCCCAGTGGTGGACGAAGTATACAAACCATATACATATGACCTTTTCCTGCTATATGAGGGTCTTTTTCAAACTGTTACCACACATTTATACCACACCACACCGCACAAGGTCACTTAAAAGACAATCACATCAACCAGCTTAAATGTTTACTGTTTTACTGTTTACTGTCATAAGCATACCTTGTATATACACTTTTTTTCTCATATATATATATATATATATATATATATATATATATATATATATATATATATATATATATATATATATATCCTATATTTTATAGTTTATACTCTTTATTTATCTGCCTTCTTTTTCTTGGTTTATTTTTCTCCCCATCCTATTTCCTCATGCCAAACCATTGTAAAAAGCATTTCGTACTCTGTATGTATGTATATGTGACAAATAAAATTTGATTTGATTTGAAATTTGGAGGCACTCAATTATACAGGACATCTTTAGATACGCTGTAATAAAATTTTAGTCACTTGAACTTGAAACCCAAACCTGTTCCAGCATGGCGATGCCCCTGTGCACGAAGTGAGCTCCTTGAAGATCTGGTTTATATGCTTTACAAGATCTTGAGTGGTCTGCTATAAAGATCTGATCTCATCCCTACTCAACACCTTTGGGATGAATGTGAATGCTGACTGCACCCCAGGTCTCCTCACCTTCATCAGTACCTGCCTTTCATAATAGCCTTGTGGACGATGAACACAAATATACATAAGCACACTCCAAAAATCTAGTGGAATATAGTGTAGTTGAGTAAAAATAGAGATACAGTGGGTAAAATATTACTCCAGTAATATTGAAAGTGTACCCTTTAAACTTTCACTTAACTAAAAGTACAAGAGTATTTAAGTTAAAAAAAACTATGATTTATTACAACTATAATGTTCCTCTTATGATTTTTGTCACAAGACTCTTTGCCTAATCAACTCAGTTTATGTAAAAAGACTCTAATGTGATGTGACTCTCAGCACACTGGTCTATTAATAGAATAATATTAATGAGTCAAACACTGATTTATATCTATTACAATTTTCCTGAACCCAAAACCTTCTTTTTGACTAGAGTACTTCAAAATAATCATAAAATATAAAAAAAGATTTATAAGTAATACATTTTTCATGGATTCTGTGATTATTTTATTAATGTATTATGATGTTTACTTAATGTTAATTTAATTCTTAAATTTATTTTATAATTTCATATTTATTTGTTTTATTTAATTTAATACCTTGTGACAAGACAACTAAGTATAAACCATTTTACTGATGTTAATATTGATAAGTGATGTTGCATTTTCAAAGAAGGGAACAGACAACACAACAAAACCTTGGCCTGTTTTTATATATATATATATTCCATGTTCTAAAAAGTTCAAGATCATGTCCATGTTCATCCTTTACACAAAGACAAACTCAAATAAAACGGAACATGTTTGTTTATTTTCTGTTTCTTTTTTATTCCTAATTGTAGCATTAGACTCTGAATCGGAAGGTCATAGGTTCACATCCCAGCATCACCAAGCTGCCACTGCTGGGCCCTTGAGCAAGGCCCTTAATCCTCAACTGCTCAGTTGTAAGACGCTCTGGATAAGGGCGTATATGTATACAAAAAGTGACCTTTTTTAATTTTTTATTAAAAAAAGTTATTTCAAATGATAATAAATACGTAATGTTTTCGGCTCTGAGTTACACAACTTCGCCAGTAGGTGGCGGTATTAGATTTACTATAACTAAATAGGGCGCAGTTTCCCTTCTAGTACATGTGAACATTGTTCTTGTGGTCAATTCTCTCTTGTTCACTGTTGTGTGCTGTTGACAAATTGAGTTGCCATCTATTACAATTCTTAACATATATTAAAAGTTGGGGGTGTGTGTTCAACAACAATGATTATGGCTTTAGAATGCAGCATGTTGTTTTAAATGTCCATGATGGAAGGAATTAAGACCATGATAGATCTCTTAGAATCTTAGAATTTTCAAAAAGCAGGCAATAATGCAGCTCTCAGGATGCTCACATTCTGTAGACTGTTGTGAGGATGTGTGGTGGGAACTGTCCCTTCTTCAGCTTTCACAAAAAGTAGAAATGCTGCTGGGCTTTCTTCCTTTGTTCCGTGGAACTGGTGTTAAGGGACTGTTGAGGTTTTCCACCGGGTAAACAAAATGACTTGGTGTTCTACATGATCTCCATGTAGAAGCCATTGATGTTCAGTGGGGAGTGGTCAATATGTGTCCTCTTGAAGTCAACAACTATCTCTTTGTTTTATCCACATTCAAAAACTGATTGTAGGCTTTGCACTATTCTATTAACCTCTGTTCTTCATCTCTCTATGCTGAATTGTCTTGTGCATTGCTACACACTCTGAACAGCAGGGAACCAAATATTGATCCCTGGGGGGCCCCAGTGCTCAACGATGTGGTGTTGGAGGTGCTGTTCACGATCCGGACTGCCTGAGTTATCTGTGACAAAAATTACAGGATCCAGTGACAGAGGGAAGTGTTTAGGCTCCACACATCTTCCTGATCACATGCTGAGGAATAATGTTGTTTATTGCTGAGCTAAAATATATAAACAGCATCTGTACATATGTGTCTTCATTTTCCTGATGAATGAGGGCTAGGGGGAGTGTGGTGATTGCATCGTTGTCTGTGGAGCGGTTAGCGTGACATGCAAACTCTGGGCATGCAGGCAGCAAGGTCTTGATGAGTCTCTTGAAGCACTTCATGATGATAGGAGTAAGTAAGTGCACACAATGTCATACAGAACACAGACTGACTGTTTTATTAGAGGTAAGCATTTTGTAACTTGGTGTCTGTTATGCAAGGTATATTTGATGATGGGCCACTGAATTATATTTATATATATTATTTACATTTCGTTCATTTTTGTTAGTTTATAGCTCTGTGTTCCTTTTAGTAATTTATGTTGTTTGACATAACATCTTGGTCCTGGGGAAACATTTCATTTTAATGATTACTGCACTGTATATGGTTGGAATGACAATAAATGACGACTTGATTTCTCAGTCCCTACTACATTTGTGTAAGTGTTCGCAGAGGTCTTATGATACGAAGATCATACCATTTTGGTTATATTGGAGTGCTCAATGTCTGATTTCACATCGAACTACCAGTTTTCTCTCAATACGTTAATATACAGCCTATTATTATAATGTGAAAAGAAAGATGCTTTTTAAATTCCACTTTTTCTGAGCGACACAGAAGCATCATGGAAGCAGAGATGTAAAATAACAAATGGGATAATCTGTGACGGTATATTTTGTTCTAATTCTGTAAATTAAATTTAGTTTTTTAATGCATTGATGTTGGCTATACATACAGCACTCTCGCACAGGTAATTTAGCAGATTTAATATCATTTGCCAACAAGTGAAATGCAAATTCTGTCTAAAGTGTTAATAGTTTGTTATATATTTGTAATATCCTATGTATCCTTTATACAGTGTTTTGAAATTTTTACTTCTCTGTATGCAGACTGAAACCAGGATGAACACAGACATGGTTTTCTGGTAAATCCAAGATGTTGCTGATTGGTGCAAAGTTTCCAGGAGAAATTAAAGACATAAAAGGCATATCATTGTTAAGTCTGTAATCAGTAGACACCTTTACAAATCTAAATGTTGAAATTAACCTCAAAATGCAAACAACTTTTACCACTCAAAACAGAAAGGCTAGATTAATGGAAATAGTCGCATAAGGAGAATGAAACGGAAGGTCTCATGCTCCAAATTATGCCACATCATCTATCAAACACTGAGGAGGTGTTATGTAATGGCCATATAGTGCATATAATGGAATTTCACATTTGCACATTCAGTAAAAAGTCAGTCAAGTTAATTTTTTACTCAAAATTGTAATCTCTTTAAGAGATTAAAACATTGAGGTTATGAATAACTTATGAGTAGCTTTGGAAGTATATGCAAATTAAATTGACAATTAATAAGCAATTAACATCTTTAATCATTTTAATCTTCTGACTTATTTAGTTGAAGGTAAAGAGCAGAAGCATCAGACTTGAAGTCATATTGTTGAAGTTTGTTTATATATCACTACAGTGGAACCCGGTTATCTCGCCCTCGGTTTCCTCGACAACCCTATTAAGTCGACGTTTTTGAAGTGGAACCGCCAAATTCTCGCTTTTTCTAAGCATTTTTTATCGGTTATCTCGACTTTTTTATGTCGCGGAACCCTGATATCTCGAGCACAAGGGGGCGAATTAGAAATTTTAACGTCAGTTATGTGGATCGGCGCTGTGCAGCCGCAGAAGAACTCGCGAAAGTGGCGGAAAAATCAAACCTTACAGATACTACAGGTGTTTGTATTGTATACTGGTGAATCTCTGCTGTTAGTAAGTGTACATATGCATTTTTTTGTTAAATATTATGCGATGAACGGGAGCGCGGCGCTCCCGGCTTCAACTCCTTATCGAGCGCGCGCGTCGCTCCTTACCGAGAGAGCCGCGCTCCTTACCGAGAGAGCCGTGCTCCTTACCGAGAGAGCCGTGCTCCTTACCGAACGTGCGCGCGAGCAGGGTAAGGAGCACGGTTCTTTCGGTAAGGAGCGACGCGCGCGCTCGGTAAGGAGCATGGCTCTCTCGGTAAGGAGTTGAAGGCGGGAGCTTCAGAGAAAGCGGCCGAGAAAGCACCTGCCACGCCCCCTTCGGCCGTTCACGTTTGAGACTTTTCTGTCCCTCGTTTTTGGTTTCGGGTTCGGTTTTGGATCTTTCGGGGTTTTTTCCGGCTTCGCACCGTGCCGCCGGTCGCGGTATTTTTGAATTTCCCTATTTTTCCATTCACAAACTCTCTCTCTCTCTCCCCCTCGGCATCGCGGACGTAAGTTTTTTCGGACACTTTGCTTTGTGTGTTTGTGTGGATTACTTCAGCCTGATGGTCATAAGTTTTCAGAAACTTAGTTACTGTTTATTTTTCTTTTTTTCACATCTGGACTAAATGTGAGACGGCACTGTGCAGCCGTTGTGTTTTTTTTTTTTTTGTTTTTTGAGTGATCTGTGTGTTTATAATGTTGGAGAATATAATAAAGGTTTGTATGGAGAATGGACGGTGGTTTGTATTGTATACTGGTGAATCTCTGCCTTTTGTTGTTAACAAACGTATGTGCATGTTTATAGCATGCCTTCAACAAACAAATTACGGCAACGCTGTTGTGTAAAAAACCCTCTAAAAACATGTGCATGCACATTCTCATTTATTAACGCACATCATGTACATAAAGAAATTTCAAGCACGTTAATATACTGCCGCCATTTTGATTTTTGTTTATCTCGATCATCGGTTACCTCGATGCTTTTTGGCGACCCCCTACGACATCGACATAACCGGGTTCCACTGTATTTATCTTTTTCTTCTTTCGTCTTCTCCCATTAGGGGGCGCCACAGCGGATCATCCTTCTCTATACCCGCCTCTCCTCTACATCTGCCTCTTTCAAATAAACTACCTGCATGTCTTCCCTCACCACATCCATAAACTTCGTCCTTGGCCTTCCTCTTTTTCTCCTTCCTGGTGGCTCCATCTTCAGCATTCTTCTACTGATATACCCCATGTCCCTCCTCTACACATGTCCAAACCATGTATAGCACTATTTACAATCGATATTGTCAAAACAGCTTTGCAGAACATAAGAATTATAGAATAATAAAAAGATTCTCAATTTTCAATTATGTGTGTGTTTGCAGTCTATACTAAACATAAAAACAATAAGTGAGAGTGCTGCTGTTTAAGTGGTCAGTACTATTGAGAGAAATTATAGCATGCACTTTAAATGATTTAGTTAGTGACAAAAACACACACGTAATTACTATAGACTGTAGAATCCAAAATAAAAGTGAGTAAATAATATGCAGTATGTAGTACTAGTACATAATGTAGTACATAATGCATGGGATTTCTGAGAATTGCATTTCCACATTCAGTCGCAATTTGCTCTTATAATTCCCTCCACTAGATTTTGTTGTGTGCTTATGGATATTTGTGTTCATCAGCAATGGTATTATGAAAGGCAGGTACTGATGTAGGTGAGGAGGTCCGTGGTGCAGTCAGCATTCCAATTCATTCCAAAGGTGTTCAGTAGGGATGAGATCAGAGCTCTATATCAGGCCACTCAAGATATTCCTGTCCAAAGCATGTAAACCAGATCTTCAAGGAGTTTACTTTGTGCACAGGGGTATTGCCATGCTGGAACAGATTTGGTTTTCCAAGTTCAAGTGAATGCAAAATTATATGATAGACATTTAAAGACGTCCTGTACAATTGAATCCTTTTAGCGTTGTGGTAACAGTTTGGAAATGACATTCAGCACATCCAAAAGCCCCCTTCTTGACCTTCCTCTTTTATTCGTTCCATCCCCAGCATTCTTCTACTGATATAGTGACTGATTAATTAATGTATATAGGTAAAAATATATTGACAATTAACCTCTGATTAGTCTCTATATTATTAAAGTATGTGCTTTGCTGAGAAGCAGGTCATGTGACTCGCAACGAGATGATCCTACATCAGTATCTTCAGTTTACAGTGAGGATTCTCCTGTAGAGCGGAAAGACACTTCACTCCTGAGTCTCCAAGTTTATTCTGAGACAGATTCAGGTCTCTCAGGTGTGAGGGGTTTGATCTCAGCACTGAACTGAGAACAGCACAGCCGTCATCTGATACACCACACTTACACAGCCTGCAGAGACACAACAACACACTCTTAAACAGTACACAGAGACAAGTACAACGTTACTAATTACTTGTATTATTACTGTATACTTGTTACAACGATGTATACAGGCAAAGTATTGTGGTCACCTGACCATTAGATTTGTATGTGCTTTTTGGGGACAACTAACATTCATCCTTTTTTTTTTTTTTTTTTTAAATCAGTGGCTAGCTACATTATCTTGGTTAAGGCCAGTTGCTAAGAACATGTTTGTGTGTTTTTAATGTTGTGATAGAAGTCTTCAATTTAAACCTTAATGGTCCTAAAAATGTTGGGGTTAATGAAAGGTAGGTGAGATGGACATTTAGCTGGACTCCAAGTGAGCACTTTTCAGCAATGGGACTTGGTCAGAGAAAATCTCCTCTGTAAGCTGAGCTACTAAATAGACAGTCTAGAAACTATTAAAATCTCTTCACCACTAAAACCTGTAATTTTACCAAGTGCTTAGGAGGGGTCTGTTACAAACCTGATTGTAGTGAAAAGAAACATTGCTCCTATTTTAGGACATTGATGATGAACCTAAAACATCTGCTTCAGTCTCACTATTAGAAAATGTGTCTTGCTGAGGACCAGGTCATGTGACTCAGAGAAAGGATCTTACCACAGTCTCTCCAGTTTACAGTGAGGATTCTCCAGTATGGCAGAGAGATACTTCACTCCTGAGTCTCCCAATTTATTCCCAGACAGATTCAGGTCTCTCAGATGTGAGGGGTTTGATCTTAGAGCTGAAGTCAGAACAACACAGCCTTCATCTGAGACACCACAACTATGCAACCTAAAGAGACACAACACCACACTCTTTAATAACACAGACACATAAATAATATACATTTTATGGACAAAATGTTATGGACACAAGACCATAATATCTGTATGCGGTTTTAGGGGACAATTAACATTTATTTATATATAATTTTTTTAATCAGTGGCTGGTTACATATTTTGCTCAAAGCTTGTAAGTTAGAAGTCAGATTTATATGTAATTCTGTCTCTCAACATAAAAATGTATAAGTATGCTATTGGGACAACTTGTCTGTTCCCTGACATTTAAACATTTCATTTGGCAGCAAATACAGCTGCAACTGCTATAATAAGATTAAATGAATTAATGAAAACTTTTGTAAATGTAAATGTTACTTGAGGTTAATGGGCATTGGCTGAGATGGACATTTTGCAAGACTCCAAGTGAGTACATGTTTTAGCAATGGGACTCAAACAGTCAGAGAAAATATCTCCTGTAGGCTGATCCAATTAAATAATTTACATCACAAAAAACTGTCACTTTACCAACTGCTTAGGAGGGGTCTGTTATAAATCATCAGAATGCAGTGGAAAAAAAAAAAACATTCTTCCTACTTCAGGACATTCATGATGAACCTATAACCTCTGCTTTAGTCTCACTATTAGAGTAGATATATTAATATATACTATTAGACAATGTGTCTTACAGAGGACCAGGTCATATGACTCTCTGAGAGGTGATCTTACTTCAGGATCTCTAGTTTACAGTGAGGATTCTCCAGTACGGCAGAGAGACACTTCACTCCAGAGTCTCCAAGTTTATTCTGAGACAGATCCAGTTCTCTCAGGTGTGAGAGGTTTGATCTCAGAGCTGATGTCAAAACAGCACACCCTTCTTCTGAGAAACCACAATTACTCAACCTGCAGAGACACAATGACAATCTTTAACAACATATTTTCATCTTTTTAAAAAGATTATATTTACAATTAATGTACTGTTTCAAACTTTCTCATAAATTAAAATTCACACATTACAACAGCAGCAAAATTAGAATGAGCCAAAAAAGCATCACAATATAAGTAAAAAACGTCATAAATAATAAAAATATACAAATTCAGTAAAAAAAATATATATATATATTACAATTTGGATGTATAAGCCTAAGTAAATCAACTTCTTAATGCAGAACTTAATTTAGTTCTATTAAAAGATTTGTATGTTTGTTTTTATATTATACTATTCCCCAACAGTGTTTTAGACTGATTGAACTCGTGAACCATGGCCTAGTGAAGCACTATCAGGATCTATGTAGTCATAGACTTCAAAGTATTTTTGTTAGTTATCTAAATAAGTGCATATGCCAAATGCTGTTAATGTAAATACAAGTATAAACATTAAATAAAAATAAAAAAATGTAACGTTGCAGCAGTAACTACAGATATACAGCAAAGGAGGTAGGAAGTGCACATTGTTATACATTTACAATATACAAGAGCAATTATACAAGAGGTGCAGTAAACCAAATAAAACATGAAGGAGCTGATGGTTCTTAAAAAATGGTGTTCAGCTTAAATCTCTATTAGTGAAATCTTTGTAAAGTTGGGGGTACCCCGAGGGATTTCTACATGAGAGTTAGCCTCACCCACCCCACTAACGATAATGTATCCTCTGATGTTGCAAAACAAATAAAGCCAATTGCTCCGCAAGAGAAAAAACATATTGTAGCTGCATTAAGATCTAATAAAAAATTATAATTAGCAACAAAATTATTTGTTCACACATTTGTTTGCCAAACATCAGCGTTCATTACATCCACAGTGAGAATTAAAAAAATATAGCATTAACTAGGTGGCAAAGCTGATAGATTCATACTTAATTTTTGTTTCCACAATTTAAAAAGTCCTGATCCTACAAGCTCACATCTGTATATGGTCATAAAACAGAATAATATTACCATGTGTACAATTCCTTACACTATTACAATCCCACAACAATTGTATAAACACTGTGTAAAATCTAAGTAAAAACTGAACACAATGCTCTGCAAATCTCATACACCCATATTTTATTCACAATACAACATAGAAAATATATAAAATATATTTAAACAGAGGAAAATGTACAACTATAAGGAAAACAATAAGGTAATTGTGAATTTGATGGCCGCAACATGTTTCAAAAATTATTCTTTTACAAATAGTCCATATACCTCTGGAAACACTCCAGACAGTAGTTAGAGGAACATTATCCTATTTATCTCTTAGTTAAAATTCTACATGTGCAAATGTTTTGGGTCTTTTTTGTCATATTTTTCATTTCATGGTGGTCCAAATGTTTTGAATTGGTGAAAGGTCTGGACTGCAGGCATGCCAGCTCAGCACCTAGACTCTTCTACTATGATACAATTCTGTTGTAATAGATGCAGTATTTGTTTTTTGTGGTCATGTTATTGACCTGCTGCCAAATAACCTAATTAGTTCTAGTACTAATTATCTAGTTCTAGTAATTAGTTCTTTTTTCTTTTCTTTTCTTTTTTTAAACACACACTTACATTTCAAGCCTTTTATTGCCTTCATTCCAATTTCCTTAAAGGTATTCCAGCCATGAAATCCAAAATCGCCCTATATTATCCTTAAAATGGTATATTAAATATATTTAGGTTTATAAAATTTGAAATGTAAGATTTCTATGAACAAATAGCCTTAGATTCAGTCTTGCTGAGGAGAAGGTAATTTAAACTTGAATATCTTACCACAGTCTCTCCAGTTTACAATGAGGTATACCAGAGAGAAACTTTACTCCTGAGTCACCTAGTTTATTCTCAGACAGATTCAGGTCTCTTAGGTGTGAGGGGTTTAATCCCAGAGCTGAACTCAGAGCAACACAGCCTTTATCTGAGACTCCACAACCATATAAACTACAGAGACACAAAGACACACTCTTTAATAACACAGAGAGATATATACACTTATACACTGACAGATCTACTGATATACACTTTATGGACAACATTTTGTGGACACCTGACCATACGATTTGAATGTGCTTTTTGGGGACAATAAATTTTTTTTTTTAAGTGACTGGTTACATATTCTGCTCAAAGTTTGTCATAAGTAAGATTGATTTGTAATTCGGTCCTCCTCTCAATATAAGGTGCAAAAGTGTGCTATTGGGACAACTTGTCAGTTTCCTGACATTTAAACGATTAATTTAGCTGTAAATGCAACTATAATTGCTACAATAAGATTAAAATAAAATAAAAAATAAAAAAGATTAATAGAACTGTGAATTGAACTGTTAATTGGGGTTAATAACAAGTGAATAAGATGGACTACTAAAAAAACATGTCTTACTGAGGACCAGGTAATGTTATTTAAAAAGAGGAACCTACCACAGTCTCTCCATTTGACAGTGAGGATTCTCCAGTATTGCAGAGAGATCCTTCACTCCCAAGTCTCCTACTTTATTAAAGGACAGATCCAAATCTCTTAGGTGTGAGGGGTTTGATCTCAGAGCTGAGGTCAGAGCAGCAAAGCCTTCCTCTGAGAAACCACAATTATTCAGCCTGCAAAAACACAATATGGCACTCTTAAAACAACTAATTTCCATCTTAAACAGTATAATTAACAATGATTAGTTTCTCTGAACTGTGTGTGGTTTTAAACTATCAGCAGATAAAGCTGAAAAAGATCAGGCCTGATTTTAAACACAGTATAAAAGAGAATGAATGAATAAAGGAGACAATAATGAAGAAGGGAAGGAATGTAATATATATGTAATTTAATTAGATTAATTAATTGCATAACTTATCCTGAAGGAATAAGGACTTCGTATTGCCTAATTGCTAATTTACTTTTCTACATGAAATATTGTTTTGCAAATGACATTTGCTGTGATGATTTGCATTATGAACTATGAATGTGTTATCGTAACTTTCAAAGAGATGATCCTACCTCAGTGTCTCCAGTTTACAGTGAGGATTCCCCAATACTTCAGAAAGACAGTTTGTTAGTTTACTCCCAGACAGGTCCACTTCTCTTAGATTGGATGAGTTGCAACTGAGCACAGAGGCCAAAGCTTTGCAGCTTTTCTCTTCAAGTGTTACATGCTGAATACTTCAGAAAATAAAATAACACATAATAAATACACTAGTGCAAAATATTTCATGTTGAAAACTTTCTCTGTACCTGTTAATTTTATTAAATGCTAAAAACAAAACCTGCAGTTATGTATTTTTGATGTAACCCAAATACTGCCTCAAGATTAGCCCAGTAAGCTTTTTTTCTTATCCAAGAATTCCTGAAGCAATTAACAAATACATTGTACAAATATGATCAAAAATGAGTAAATTGTCCAGTCCTGGAAGCATTTCATTTATATAAACACATTATATAAATGAAATGCTTCCAGGACTGGATAATGTACTGTAATATACTGTACTATTTAATATAATAGTGAAAAGTAAAAAATATCTTCACTCATTATAGCTTATATACATTAGGCCAGCATGTTTACATTGAATCCTTCTTGTATCTTTTTTCCTTATGTAAACAAATGTTCACATTTTGCAGCACAGTCATATTCACATTTACTTACATTGCTTTTCTGGATGCTGCAATCACAGGTATCACCTTTACAAGGACCAAATTTCCTATTGTCTCTTCACTGGTATATTTTCTTAGGTCAAATTCCTCCAACTCATGTTCAGATGTCATTAAGACAAACACCAGAGCAGACCACTGTGAAGAGGAGAGTTTCCTTTGTTTTCCAGATTTCAGGTACTGTTGGATTTCCTCCACTAGAGAACTGTCACCCAGTTCATTTAGACAGTGGAACAGATTG
Source organism: Silurus lanzhouensis (assembly GCA_039877035.1). Lineage (NCBI taxonomy): Eukaryota > Metazoa > Chordata > Actinopteri > Siluriformes > Siluridae > Silurus > Silurus lanzhouensis. Next base: position 4,194,426 of record JBCEWE010000191.1, read on the forward strand.
ATGGTTCTCTCTGCATGATGATCCTCACTGATCTTCTTCTTGATGTACTGAACTGTTTCCTCCCTGCTCAGAGAGCTACTTTCTGTGTATTTTATTAAAGAATGTAAGAGATTCTGATTGGTCTCCAATGAGAGTCCCAGAAGAAACCGAAGGAAAAGATCCAGATGTCCAGTCTCACTGTTTAAAGCCTGATTTACAGCACTCTTGTGAACATCTAAGATTGTATTTTCTTTCATCATATAATCAGGGAACATCTCCATTTTAGTGAAATTGAAAAAATGTGCAAAAATCTCTGGTTTCAAGGAACAGTTCTCTACAAGAACATTTCTCTTTTCCTTCATGAAGGTCAGGTGCACATACAGAGCTGCAAGATGTTCCTGAATGCTTAGATGAACAAAGCAGTACACTGTACTCTGGTGAAGCCCAAACTCCTCTCTGAAGATCTGCGTACACACACCTGAGTACACTGCTGCTTCTGTCAGATCAATGCCACTCTCTCTCAGATCTTCCTCATAGAAGATCAGGTTTCCTTTCATCAGCTGCTGAAAAGCCAGTCGTCCCAGTTTGAGAATAATTTCTTCATCGCTCTCCTGCTTCTTTAAGTACTTTTCTCCTATGATGTTTGTCTGAATGATGAGGAAGTGTGTGTACATCTGAGTCAGAGTTTTGGGAATGTCTTCACTTTCTGATTCACCCAACATTCTCTCTAGAACAGCAGCTGAGATCCAGCAAAAGACCGGGATGTGGCACATGATGTAAAGACTTCTTAATGACTTCAGGTGTGTGATGATGTTACTGGCCAGGTTCTGATCACTGAATCTCTTCCTGAAATAATACTCCTTCTGTGGGTCACTGAATCCTCGTACCTCCGTGACTCGATGGACACACTGTGAGGGGATCTGATCAGCTGCTGCTGGACGGGAGGTGATCCAGATGAGAGCAGAGGGAAGCAGATTTCCTTTGATCAGGTTTATCAGCAGCACATGAACTGATGCTGATTCAGTTACATCACACACTCTTTCTGTGTTCTGGAAATCCAGAGGAAAACGATACTCATCCAATCCATCAAAAATAAACAGAACCTTTTCCATTCTGGACTTTTTTAATTCTTTTGTTTCTGAACAAAAGACATGAAGGAGCTCAACCAGACTCAGTTTTTGGTCCTTCAACAAATTCAGCTCTCTGAAAGAAAGTGGAAATATAAAGATGATGTCCTGGTTTGCCTTTCCTTCAGTCCAGTCCAGAATGAACTTCTGCACAGAGACAGTTTTTCCGATACCAGCGACTCCCTTTGTCAGTACAGTTCTGATGGGTTTGTCTTCTTCAAGAAAGAACTTGAAGATGTCATTGCATTTGATTGGTGGTTCCTCTAATGTTTTTCTCTTGAATGCTGCTTCGATCTGTCTCACCTCATGTTCTTTATTTATGTCTCCACTGTCTCCTTCTGTGATGTAGAGCTCTGTGTAGATCTCATTCAGGAGCGTTCGGTGGTCCTGGTTTACTATCACACCATTTATACACTGAAACTTTTTCTTCAGATTAAATTTATACCTTTTCTGGAATTCTTCTACAACAGCAGATTCTGGGTTGCATCTGTGACAGGGTGAAGTAGAAAGACTGTGATACATAAAGATTTATGACCTAATACATTAAAATAATTCAGAAATTTTACTGCATTAACCTTTGAAAACACAATGCTAAATACACAGTTCCTATAATGAACAAAAAGGTACATTGTGCTGGATGAAGGAAATATCTTCCATTGTTTTTACTGTTTTAGCCTGCCAGAAAGGTTCGTGTATCAAATTTCAAAACTAGGTAGGTAGGCGATCAATCCATTTTATGTAGAGGCAATTTAGTCATATGTCCATCTACTAAGGTGTTTTTGGGTTGAAAAATGTCCAAAATTATTAACGATTAAAGTACTGTTGAGTACATTTAGAGTACTTAAATACCTTTTTGAAAGTAATTTTGACATGAATAAATAATTACTAAAACAACTAGAAGTACTTTGGGATATTACCTGTGCACAGATATGGAATCTCCATTTCTATAGTTCCAAGGAAGATCCATAGACATGTCACTTTTCATTGACACACAGCTGGGTTCTGGCGAGTCTGATCTCTTTCTCTTGAATTTACTGTAAGACATTATAAATAGTCCTTTAGTGATTTATTTACATCTTAAGCAGTTTTTGTGATTTACATATTTATTTATAGAGACTTATGGAGACTTTTTTTTTTTACATGTTCTTTTTCTACATATACTAGCTGCATATTCCAGGCATATTTCCAGTGCATGGAAAAAAATATTTACAGCATGGTAAGTATTTTGGACAAATTCCCATAGACCCACAGCTCTTCATAAAGACAACCATCGATCAGTGATCTACCTGCCTGGATTTTAATACACATTAACAACTTGTTTTACATCGTACAGTTTCAGAAAGTCATTTTGACCTGAATAAATAATTACTAAAACTATAAGTACTTTGGGATGTTACCTGTGCTCAGAAAAAGAACCTCGTTTTCTATAGTTCCAAGGAACATCCATAGACATGTCACTCTTCATGGATCTTTTTATCTGGAATTTACTGTAAAATATTATAAATGGTGTTTTAGTGATTTATTTGAACCTTACACGGTTTTAGTAATTGACAAGTTCATTTATGAAGAACGTCCATTTTCTACATTTCTTCCACATATACATTGGGTGGTAACTAGCATAGTAGATATTTTAGAGAAATACTCAGACATACACAAAGAAACAATTATCTACTTGTCTGAATTTTGATATATCTCTATAATGAGATTGTACAAATTTAGCAATCAATCTAAATAATTAATTATAAACTTTTCACTAAAGCATTTACCTGAGTTTATATAAGGAGGCTCTATAATTCCAAGGAAGGTAAAGTGACATATTACTTCTGATGGAGACGCGTTTTTTTTTCTCCAGTGTATTTTGCACAATAACAAAAACATTAAGCAGTAATTTATACACACCTTTTTGTTGTATTTCAATTTTTTAAAGCACCCTTACTACAGTGTTTCCCTGAAAATAGGACCGGTCTTATATTAATTTTTGCTCCAAAACACACTGTAAGGCTTATTTTTGAACGATGTCTTATACTTTCATGTACAACAATCTACCAGTATATTTATTTCAGTGTGGTACAAAAACATATATATAATCCACATAGACACAACATGATACAACCTGTACTCTGATTGGTCATCTGTTTACCGTACCTCTCATACAAGGGCAGCCTCTTGGATGTTTACAAATACTAACGGTAATTATAATTTATATTCTTCTTCTTTTGGCTTCTCCCATTAGGGGTCTCCACAGCGGATCATTCATCTCCAGACCCCCCTGTTCTCTACAATTGCCTCGTTCACACCAACTACCTGTATGTCTTCCCTCACCACATCCAAAAACCTCCTCCTTGGTCTTCCTCTTCTCCACCTTCTTGGTGGCTCCATCCACAGCATTCTTCTATCGATATACCCCATGTCCCTCCTCTGAACATGTCCAAACCATCTCAATCTTGCCTCCCTCACCTTGTCTCCAAAACATCCTACATGCGCTGTCCCTCTAATAAATTCATTTCTAATCCTGTCCATCGTCGTCACTCCCAATGAACATCTCAACATCTTCAGCTCTGCTACCTCCTGCTCCACCTCCTGTCTTTTACTCAATGCCACTGTCTCTAAACCATACAATATCTCAGGTCTCACCACAGTCCTATAAACTTTTCCTTTCACTCTCACAGATACTCTTCTATCACAAATCACACCTGCTATCGCTCTTCTCCACCCACTCCCCCCTGCCTGCACCCTTTTCTTCACTTCTCTAAAACACTCTCCATTACTTTGCACTGTTGACCCCAGGTACCTGAACTCCTCCACCTCAATTTAATTCCTCCAATATAAATGATATTACTGGTGTTATTATTATTATATGAATATTATATTACTGTAATTATATTTTTATATTATATTACTATAATTATATTTTATTTAATATTTCCATAATTATTATAGTATATTAATAATTATGGAAATATTAAATAAAAATATAATTATTATAGTATATTAATATTTTATAATTTAATATATTGTGTGTTACAATAGATCTATGGTACTACAGTAAATGCCGTCTGAGGATCTTAACTAGGGCTTATTTTCAGAGAAACACAATATGCCTTTTATGGACACAAAGTAACTTTTGGTGCTATTCTACCCTGCATGGACTTCTACATTAACAGCTTGCCATTTCATTTTCTACTTTTTTTTTAATAATTATTAGATAAATGTGCTATGTGCTTACTTGGGTATCTCTTTAACTATGTAATAAATGTTATAGCCCTTTCAGTACACATTATTTTAAATATTTTTTCAATATGTACAGTAACACTTTGTTCATGTATTACAGCCTTAGAACTTTTTCATTCCAAATACAACAGAATAAAACAGTCCAAAAATTGCAAAATAAAATCTTGATTTCTATGACCACTTCTAGTGAATTTAAATACCTAACCTTTTTAAACATTTTTAAAAAAACCTTTTAAACTTTTATTTCTTTTACCATAGATTTTGGAACGTTCTTACTATATGTACAATAATAAAACCACCATGTAGCAAAGAGATCAAACAATGTTCTTAAACAAGAGAATTTACTTAAACAACTATATATGATTATAAATACTAAAACTATAAATAATTTGGGATATTACCTGTGCACAGATAAAGAACCTCGTTTTCTATAGTTCCAAGGAACATCCATAGACATGTCACTCTTCATGGAGACACAGCTGGGTTTTGGCAAGTCTGATCTCTTTCTCTTGAATTTTCTGTAAGACATTATAAATGGTCTTTTAGTTATTTATTTACATCTTAAACAGTTTCTGTGATTTACATATTCATTTATTGAAGACTTATTTTATATGTTCTTTTTCCACATATACTGGCTGCATATTCCAGGTACAAACAGTGCATGGAAAAAAATTTAGAAGGTATTTCAGAGAAATTCCCATAGACCCACACCTCTTCATAAAGACAACCATCGATCAGTGATCTACCTGCCTGGATTTTAATACAAATTAACAACTTGTTTTACATTGTACAGTTTCAGAGAGTCATTTTGACCTGAATAAATAATTACTAAAACTATAAGTACTTTGGGATGTTACCTGTGCTCAGAAAAAGAACTTCGTTTTCTATAGTTCCAAGGAACATCCATAGACATGTCACTCTTCATGGAGACACAGTCTGAGTGCCTTCTCTGGAGTTTACTATACAACATTATAAACAGTGCTTTAGTAATTTATGCTCTGAAATTTATTTCAAATTAATTATGATAGGAAAGTTGGTATTTTACCCCTTCTTTAAGGACAGGGTTACATTAACTGTGGTCAGAACAGGCCTCTGCATTTTTATGATTACTGCTGAGTCAATGATCTCTGAGATGAGTTATATTCCTAGGAAACATAGAAACAAACATGTTGTAAAACCTAAAAAAATAAATTCACAACCTTTGTATAGATACTGTAAAAATCTTGCTCTTTTGTTAATACAAATTCACATTCTTACATTATTTAGTAATGATGCAATATATTTAGACTAACACACTTCTAATAATTAGTGTGCTGGGATATTTTTTTGTAAAAAAATTGTAAACATTGTTAACAAAAATGTAAATTAAAATGAAAAGTAGAGAAGATAAATTAATTAGCCCAATTTGGAAAAACTAAGGAGCAGCTTCATGTATCTCATTAAAGGTCTCTGATATTACAAGCATGTGGCTGAATTGCTTGAATATCTGTATTAGGAGTTAAAGTTTATTGTAAATGGGACTGTTTCTATGTTTACATTGTACTATTTGTAAGTTTCACTGAACTAGACAATTTTGAGAGAAAAACTGCATTCGTTAAAGCAGATTACAGAATCTGATTTTCTTTACTCTTTTTTCTACAAATTATGCACCGCGTGTAGAGGCACTTGGTAAAAACCCGCACCACTACAAATTGGGGAAGCGGAACCTACTTTCAGGAACTGTCAAAAAAACCCATGGTTTAAAATCACCTCATGATCAATTCTTACACTTTTCTCCCACAATAGAAACCATTTAAAAATGTCAAAAATTCGTTTTAAAATAATTCAGCCATTTAACATTTCAGATTCACATAAAGAATAAAACATGAAAAAATACACATTTAATTTAAATAAATAAATAAATAATAATACGTTTCTCTTCTCCACTTCCTTATAGTCACTTATCTTATTGCCACATTTTTACTTCAATAAATTGTAGACATTCAGTTTAAAAGAAATCACTCACTTACCCAAGTCCTTTTTAGGGTTCATCTCAATTATCGCCTTTAAAATTCCTCCTTCCAGCTGTTCCTCAAGAGGAGTCTGATCCTGAGAACAAATACTTTCACTTTCGTTTTTTCAGAAGCGTGTGTGTGTATATGTGTATATATATATATATATATATATATATATATATATATATATATATATATATATCGACTCTTTAATATAAGCTTAAGCTTAAGGTTTACTGTGGATTTAAGTTTACCGACAGAAACACATTTAATTGATCCTTTATTTATTTACTGATTAGAAAATTTCATTCCGGTTACATAATTACAACTTGACATAAACACGTTAAAACGGAAGGTACGGCAGTGGTGCTGGTCTACAAAACGTACTCAGTTTTATTTGCTTTATATAAACACAATATTTTTATATCACCCACTCCTATCGTCTAAACATAATACAATTAAATAACACTTACCAAAACCGTGAAGTCCCGAATAAAATGGCTCGCGCAATCGCCCTTCTTTTCCGCATTCGCAGTTGTTGTTGAGGGAGAGCGCGCATGCGCATGCGCACTGAAGAAAAAAAACAACTGACGTTGGTCCCCGCATGACCTATTGCTGTTTACACTCTTCAGTGCGCATGCGTATAATATATTGACCCATCTTCTTTTATATCCCTCAGCAAATGTGCAGAAAAATATTTTAAGTAATCCAAATTATAACAAAATCCAATTACAACTTTAAAAATAATATTTCCCATATTCTCCTTTTCTTTTTCTCCTTCTCTTCTTATTATTACTATTATTATTATTACTCTTGTAGTAGTAGTAGTAGTAGTATCTAAACGTGCATGTTTTACATGACTTTTTTGTTTTTATTAAGAGCTTAAACTAAGATAAAAAGCAAGAAAACAAAAATAAAAACAATAAAAAATAGAAAATATATATATCTTGTATAATCCATAATAAATAATGTATATTTTAGTGCAACAAAGTTAAAAATATTTTTGTATTTACTTTTAAATTCTTTTTTGTCTCTAGCAAATAAACATATTGATAAAAAATAGAGTAATTGTAGTTATTTCTTTTACATTAATGCTGTCTGAAGCTTTGGAGAGTTGCATCTGGGCAGGGTATTTGCCAAGGTTTGGTTATGCAGTATAACCAAAACAGTATTTTATATCTCGTGTTATTTTAAACGCTGCTTAAATCCACAAAATATTTAAAATAAAGAAGTAAGACGTGTTTAGAAGGAAAATTCTGATGCCCTTGATCCTCACTTATGGAGTCTGCCCAATTAGTTAGGAAATTAAAAAACGAACTGAGGAGACAAACAAGAGGATGACAGGTTATTAAATCTGAATAATCAGCCAGGATAAAAAAATAACAAAGCACTCACAAATAAATATAATCATCCATTAATGTAATATTCCAATGTAAACCAGTTTCTATAAATTTTCCATTCAGCTTAGAGATATTATAGATGTGGCCATCAAGTTCCTGAGCTTCGCCTTCATTCTTTGATGTCAGAGCAACATCATTCAGACAGTCCACTTTTTTTTAACCATCATTGTTTGTACTGTCAAAATAAAAAAGGTAATTTAAAGGTAGAATATAAAGATTGCAGTGTGCAGGTCTTTGCTTCTCTCCCTGAAATTAAGACTGCTTTCCTCAGGCCAAAATGAGAAGAGCCAACAGTACTGAACCGGATTAGGAAGCTCCTAACAAGACAGACTCGACACTCCACCAATACAAAACCACTGCATTTCTTTTGCCAATATATTAAAATAACACCTAATGACACAGCAGTGTTTTAACGCGTAGAATTCCAAATGTATTTACTTCGTTACTATGTTTAGATAAGTTTTACAAATTTATAGTTTCTTGCTAATTTATATTTTGACTCTGAGATATTTGGGTTTGTGGGACTCTTGAAAACCGAATGTAAATAATTCATCAACCATCTACGCATAAACGATCAGTGGCTTCATCCAACATTTAAAAACAGTAAGAGAGTAAAAGGAAATGGAATTAGACACATATGCCTTATTTTTATAATGTTTTGCCGTGCACACAGTAATTGCAGAACAGCTATTTTCTTCCAAACAAAAGACAGACAATGAAACTGGATGTTTACTGGATGTTAGATTGAAAATATATTGTGCACTTTAAGCCTTTGATAATATTTTGAATTGTAAGATTACACTACACCTTGGATGAGTGAATGATTAGAGAAAATTTGTAAATAAACAATAATAAATAAAATACATAATTTTATGATACAATAGAAAAGCAGTTTTCCCTTTTATTACTTTTAAAATCATATTAAAGACTTAGAAATTTGATTAAGTTTTTGAATGGCGACTCAACGGCGAATTAAAAAATCAATGAACACAGACTGTTCTCAGCACTAGACTCTTGGTAAGGTCTTGGTTGGTAAGACAACATTATGTTAAAATATATTTTTGGAATATTTCTGATAGGGGAATAATGACATGACATGTGGTGTGCAATTAACGGCAGGATATATATTGTGTCCAATCTTCATTTATGATTTTATCTATTAAAAATAAAGTTTCTACACTCAAAGTAACCACAAACAAACCAGCAGGTCATTAATGCAAGTACATTAAAACAACATCAACTCTATTTTTGTAACTTGATGTGTTTGATGTTATTGATTTAGAATTGATATTTCAACAAATTTGACATTTTAAACTAGAAGTATTTCATTACTATTTTTTGGGTGCCACAAAAATGGCAGAAAAATACCATAACGCATGCACGTTCAGATAATAATTAATATGGGTTGGAATGACAATAATATTGTTAAATATATATTTGAAATATTTTTATTAGAGTAGTGGTATTCAAAGTGTGGAATTCGGCCCTCTAGTGGGGAATAAAGACATGACAGGTGGAGCGCAATGAACGGCAGGATTTATATATGTGCGGCCCTCTAGTGGGAAATAAAGACATGACAGGTGGAGCGCAATGAACGACAGGATTTATATATATATATGCGGCCCTCTAGTGGGGAATAAAGACATGACAAGTGGAGCGCAATGAACGACAGGATTTATATATATGCGGCCCTCTAGTGGGGAATAAAGACATGACAAGTGGAGCGCAATGAACGACAGGATTTATATCTTCTTCTTCTTCTTCTTCTTCTTTCGGCTGCTCCCATTAGGGGTCGCCACAGCGGATCATCCGTCTCCATACCACCCTGTCCTCTACATCTGCCTCTCCCACACCAACCACCTGCATGTCTTCCCTCACCACATCCATGAACCTCCTTCTTGGCCTTCCTCTTTTCCTCCTACCTGGTGGCTCCATCCTCAGCATTCTTCTACCAATATAATTCATGTCCCTCCTCTGCACATGTCCAAACCATCTCAATCTCGCCTCCCTCACCTTGTCACCAAAACATCCTACATGCGCTGTCCCTCTAATAAACTCATTTCTAATCTTATCCATCCTCGTCACTCCCAACGAAAACCTCAACATCTTCAGCTCTGCTACCTCCAGCTCCACCTCCTGTCTTTTACTCAATGCCACTGTCTCTAAACCATACAACATCGCAGGTCTCACCACAGTCCTATAAACCTTCCCTTTCAATTTTGCAGATACCCTACTATCACAAATCACTCCTGTCACTCTTCTCCACCCACTCCACCCTGCCTGCACTCTTTTCTTCACTTCTCTAACACACTCTCCATTACTTTGCACTGTTGACCCCAGGTACCTGAATTCCTCCACCTTCTGAAGCTCTTCTCCCTGCAACCGGACCACTCCACTGCCCTCCCTCTCATTCACACACATGTATTCTGTCTTACTCCTACTGAGTTTCATTCCCCTTCTCTCCAGCGCATATCTCCACCTCTCCAGGCTCTTCTCAACCTGCTCTCTACTCTCACAACAAATCACAATATCATCCGCAAACATCATAGTCCAGGGAGACTCCTGTCTGACCTCGTCCGTCAACCTGTCCATCACCACTGCAAACAGGAAAGGGCTCAGGGCCGATCCTTGATGCAGTCCAACCTTCACTCTAAACCAGTCTGTCGTACCTACTGCACACTTCACTGCCGTCACACTGTCCTCATACATGTCCTGCACCACCCTCACATACTTCTCTGACACACCTGACTTCCTCATACAATACCACAACTCCTCTCTTGGCACCCTGTCGTACGCCTTCTCTAAATCCACAAATACACAATGCAATTCCTTCTGTCCTTCTCTATACTTCTCTATCAACATTCTCAAAGCAAATAAGGCATCTGTGGTGCTCTTCCTCGGCATGAAACCATACTGTTGCTCACAGATGGTCACCTCTTCTCTCAGCCTGGCTTCCACTACTCTTTCCCATAACTTCATGGTGTGACTGATCAACTTAATACCCCTGTAGTTACTGCAGGTCTGCACATCTCCTTTATGCTTAAAGATTGGTACCAGCACACTTCTTCTCCATTCCTCAGGCATCTTCTCACCTTCCAAAATCCTGTTAAACAATCTGGTCAAAAACTCCACTGCCATCTCTCCTAAACATCTCCACGCTTCTACCGGTATGTCATCTGGTCCAACCGACTTTCCAGTCTTCATCCTCTTAATCGCTGCTCTCACTTCCTCCTTACTAATCCTATCTACATCCTGCTTCACCAACTCCACATCATCCAACCTTCTCTCTCTCTGATTTTCCTCATTCATCAGCTGCTCAAAATACTCCCTCCACCTTCTCAACACACTCTCCTCACTAGTCAACACATTTCCCTCTCCATCCTTTACTGCTCTAACTTGCAGTACATCCTTTCCAGCTCGGTCCCTCTGCCTGGCCAATCGGTACAAATCCTTTTCTCCTTCCTTAGTGTCCAACCTCTCATACAGCTCCTCATATGCCTTTTCCTTGGCATTCGCCACATCCCTCTTAACCTGCTGCCGCATCTCCTTGTACTCCTGCCTACTTTTCTCATCACTCTGTCTATCCCACTTCTGTTTTGCCAACCTCTTTCTCCTTATGCTCTCCTGCACTTCCTCATTCCACCACCACGTCTCCTTGTCTTCCTTTCTATTTCCAGATGTCACACCAAGTACTTTTCTAGCTGCCTCCCTCATCACTCCTGCAGTATTTGCCCAATCATCCAACACCTCCTTAACACCACTGAGCCTCTCTCTGACCTCTTCCCTGAACCTCACACTACACTCTTCCTCCTTCAGTTTCCACCATCTTATTCTTCTTTCAGTCCTCACTCTCCTCCTCTTCTTCTTCGCCTCCAAAACCATCCTACAGACCACCATCCTATGCTGTCTAGCTACACTGTCCCCTGCCAACACCTTACAGTCGCCAATCTCCTTCAGGTTGCATCTCCTGCATAGCACATAGTCCACCTGTGTGCACCTTTCTCCACTCTTATAAGTCACCTTATGATCCTCCTTCTTCTTAAAATAAGTGTTCACCACTGCCATTTCCATCCTTTTAGCAAAATCTACCACCATCTGCCCTTCCACATTCCTCTCCTTAAAACCATACCTACCCATCACCTCCTCGTCACCTCTGTTCCCTTCACCTACATGCCCATTAAAGTCCGCCCCAATCACCAACCGTTCTTTCCTAGGTACACCATCTACCACTTCATCTAATTCACTCCAGAATCTTTCCTTCTCCTCCATCTCACAGCCAACTTGTGGAGCATAGGCACTGATGACATTTATCATCATCCCTTCAACTTCCACCTTCACGATCATCACCCTATCAGAAACTCTCTTCACCTCCACTACACTCTTACTGTACTCTTCCTTCAGAATCACCCCTACACCATTTCTCTTTCCATCCACACCATGATAAAACAGTTTAAATCCACCTCCAATGTTCCTGGCCTTACTCCCTTTCCACTTGGTCTCCTGAACACACAGCATATCTACCTTTCTCCTCTCCATCATATCAGCTACTTCTCTCCCTTTACCCGTCATAGTACCAACATTTAAAGTACCAACCCTAACCTCCACTCTCCTACACTGCTCCTTTCCCTGCCGTCTCTGTAGACGTCTTCCTCCTCTCCTTTTCCTCCTTCGGCCAACAGTAGCCCAATTTCCACCGGTACCCTGTCGGCTAACGATACCTGTGGCGGTCGTTGTTAACCCGGGCCTCGACCGATCCGGTATGAAATTCTCATTTGTGATCCGCATATTTGATTTGGCACGTTTTACGCTGGATGCCCTTCCTAACGCAACCCTCCCCATTTACCCGGGCTTGGGACCGGCACTAAGAATGCACTGGCTTGTGCCTCCCTAATGGCTGGGTTACAGGATTTATATATATATATATATATATATATATATATATATATATATATATATATGCGGCCCTCTAGTGGGGAATAAAGACATGACAGGTGGAACGCAATGAACGACAGGATTTATATATATGCGGCCCTCTAGTGGGGAATAAAGACATGACAGGTGGAACGCAATGAACGACAGGATTTATATATATATATATATATATATATATATATATATGCGGCCCTCTAGTGGGGAATAAAGACATGACAGGTGGAACGCAATGAACGACAGGATTTATATATATGCGGCCCTCTAGTGGGGAATAAAGACATGACAGGTGGAACGCAATGAACGACAGGATTTATATATGTGCGGCCCTCTAGTGGGGAATAAAGACATGACAGGTGGAACGCAATGAACGACAGGATTTATATATATGCGGCCCTCTAGTGGGGAATAAAGACATGACAAGTGGAGCGCAATGAACGACAGGATTTATATAAATGCGGCCCTCTAGTGGGAAATAAAGACATGACAGGTGGAGCGCAATGAACGACAGGATTTATATAAATGCGGCCCTCTAGTGGGGAATAAAGACATGACAAGTGGAGCGCAATGAACAACAGGATTTATTTATATGCGACTGGATTTATATATATCCGGCCCTCTAGTGGAAAAAAAAAGACGACATGCGTGGCGCAATAACGCAGGATTTATAATGTGTTCAATTTTCATTTATGATTTTATCTATTAAAAATAAAGTTCCTACACTTAAAGTAACCACAAACAAACCAGCAGGTCATTATTGCAAGTAAATTAAAACAACATCAACTCTATTTTTGTAACATGATGTGTTTGATGTTATTGATTTAGAATTGATATTTCAACAAATTTGACATTTTAAACTAGAAGTATTTCATTACTATTTTTTTGGGTGCCACAAAAATGGCAGAAAAATACCATAACGCATGCACGTTCAGATAATAATTAATATGGGTTGGTATGACAATAATATTGTTAAATATATATTTGAAATATTTTTATTAGTGGTTCTCAAAGTGTGGAATTTGGCCCTCTAGTGGGGAATAAAGACATGACAGGTGAAACGCAATGAACGGCAGGATTTATATATGTGCGGATATTAATATTTTAATTAATTATTAATAATTAATTAAATACTCAATAATTCATATGGGTTTAATAATTATTAAAGTAATTATTACATATATAATTAAAATGTAACAACACTAAATAAATACTACAGAATCATTGGCTGCTTGATGTTTTGATGCCTAACAATGGCACAGGGAGAAGTGGTCATCTTTTAAAATACAAATAAATAAATAAAATACCGGTCCAGGCATTGTACATTTTGAGAAAGTAATACAAAGAAAGTTGGGAAACATTTATTACACTGTAATAGTGTAGCTACTGTTAAATATAATTATAACTAGCTTGCATTCCTGTGCTTTTATTGTTTGGGGTTTTTTTCTTTTTTAATATATCAGTCCATTTGGGATACTCAGCCCCAACCTGGCCCGGACCAGTTTTGCTTTAGGTATATGCAGTGTGGGCCACAGCAAAGCTTTAATGTTACATGTGCCACAGCTGGGCACAACGTTACATAGGCCAGATCTGGGCCAAGGACCAGAACAAAACCAAGCATGTAGACCAAATTTGGGCTGACAGATTTTACATCACAGTATGTTCTGAGTCACTTTTGACCCAGCCAAAATCCCCCCTCAAAATACATTTCTTTACCAATTTTGCATAACATATGACAATATAATAAACCCTAATAAATGGGTGATAAATAGAACCACTGGAAACCACTGGTAGAGGAGTTCATACGTGAGATATGATATCTCTATCCATATGTAAATATGGCTTCGCTCATCCAAATACCATCTTAGATTTCTTCAAATGGAGGAAAGTGTCACGAAGTCTCAGTCTAAAGTCTGAAATGATGATGCTGGGACAAAATGTGGGAAGAAGAACAGAAAGAAAATGTTGTGCAACATCCATTTTTACAGTTACAGAATAACATAAGGCTGGTCGAGGACTCTTATACCATCACAGTGATGATGTATGCAGTGGAGAAAACTGCAGGAGACAACATGAAGTCGCGTTATGACCCAGTGTAGGGTTAGGCTGCACAGCATCAAGATTACTGAAATGAGTATTGGGTAGCATAAAAACTAGACAAGAATGAGACACACAGGGTTTAGGGTAAAAATTCATATATTTTTTAGTAAAAAGAAAGGAAGACCGAGGACAAAATGACCAACACAAATAACTTTTTTTTTTTTTTTTATAATACTTATTAGAAAAAATAAATAGAATGATAAATAATGCTAGTACATAATGGTTTGTTACAGTAAACAGAGACCTTAAGAAATAAAAATAGACAGAGGCAGAAACACTGACATAAAAAAGACAAAAAAAGGGCAGAGTAGAATAAAAGTGCAGAAGAATGTGTAATTTTAGTGTATAATATTTAAATTGAAAACAGTGGAGTGAAAGTGCAGGTATAAATAAAAGTAATACACAAACAGGAAGGATGAAAGTGCTGAAGCTGAAACAGTGATTCTCTCTCCCGCTAGGATACTCGGGATTCATCACTGATTGACAAAAACACAGCAAAAAAAATGAATTAAACCCTATGTAAAGTTTATACATTCTACTTAGATAATAGTGTATTTATCATTACATTACATCACATCTAGCAATATTCTTTTCCAGTAGTTTGTTTTATCTACATACAGTAGTTAAACTCTTACGCAGGTGTTTGGAGTAACTGATCCTCTTCATGATGAACATCATTTATATTCTCCTCTTGTTTCCCAACGTGAGGGTTCACACTAATAAACAAAGATTGGTTCTTTTATTATCTGCAACTTATTTAACATAATAATAAACCATTATTCATGTACTTATAACATCCTGGAAATATTTATAGTAATTACATTTTTTTTAATGTGGTTCAGTTTTGAAAAACTTGGAATGTATTTATCGATTGAGAGTTTAAAGCACTTGTGTGCGTCACTCTGAATAATGGTGTAGGCCAAACGCCATACATGTAGTTGTGTATTTATTCATCACATTTAGCAATATTCTTTTATATAGAATATTTAAACTCTTACTCGTTATTGGCGTTTTTAAGCGGAATGGCCTCTCCGTTCACAACCCCTCCATTCTTATGCTCATCATGGATCATATCGTCAGAGTCCATGCTAATAAACACAAACATTGTTTCTTTTGACTTTCTGTAACTTATTTAGAAAAATATTAAATAATTATATATACACAATTACAACTTTCAGGAAAGAATTATATGTGTGTTTCAGTTTTAAAAATCTATGACGCAGTAATAGAATGCATTTACTGATAAAGAGTTTAAAGCACTTGCGTACGTCACTCTGGATAATGGAAATCGGCCAAAACGCCATAAATGTAATTGTGTATTCATTCATCACATTTAGCAATATTCTTTTACATAGAATAGTTAAACTCTTACTCGATAGTGACTTGTTTAGCCGGAGAGGCCTCTTGGTTCACAACCCCTCCATTCTCATGTTCATCATGGATCATATCGTCAATGCTAATAAACACAAAGTATTAGAATGCATTTACTGAAGGATAACGGAAAATCAGCCAAACGCCAGAAATGTAAATAGATGAAACACTAAGGTTTGTCCACAAGACACAAAACAATTTATATGGCGATTCACAATACAATGTACTTCTCCCCAATACAGTTATTTTTTCCTATGAGATTCTTTTTAAAGACGTATTGTGTAAATATCCTGCAGTTTCACTCACCGGGTTTCCTTGTCCGTGTGTTGACAGCAGCGATCCTTCAATCTCGTCAAAACTTTCCACCTACACATCCACAATCACAGTGCAGAACAGAATTATTCATCAATTACCATCGTAAAATCTCTCCGTGTAATCAGATGTTAAACATTTAAAGTATTTCAACTTCTCATTTAACTGCTTCTTAAAGAGAGATGGAAATTTACCTCCGTTCAATAAACCCCAGGACAAGAAGAATCAGAATGAGTCCGATAAGAATTAGCCATAGAAGGTTTGGATCTTCAAAATAATAATACAAACAAATGATCATATTCATCATGTACATCATATTGATAATATTTCATTTTAAATGCTGACTTAGAAGCACTGAGAAGGACAGAAATCTAAATTTTCAGCTAAAACGTTTATTCCCTCAGTGTAAACTTCGATCAGCCACAACGATAAACCACCGCTCTGATATTGTGAAATGCCCGTACACATTGTGCCACCAAAACAGATCTGTTCAATCAAGGCCTGGACTCCACAATATGTTAGAAGCAGAATGGGTGAGGTGGGGCATCCAAAAGCTTGATCAGATTGAGACCTTTGGAATTTGGAGGCATTTCATTTATACAACTGAGCAGTTGATGGCTTTGCTCAAGGCTCTAACCATGGCAGTACTGAGATTTGAACTCTCAAGCTTCTGATCAGATGTTTAATATTTTAACCACTGGGTCACCACTTCCTTCCTGTGGCAGACTAAACTTTGTGCCCATAACCCTGTCACCAGTTCAACATTTGTCCTTCACTGGACTTCTTCTGGTGAATACTAACCACTGCATCAGGAAAACCCTCTAAAACCTGCTGTTTTGGAGATGTTTTGAGACACTCATCTAGACATCACAATTAACTCTAACCCTAATCCTTTTACATGATCTTTACATGTGCCCATTTTCCCAATTTATTTCCAAATCCGTCTCTTCATTTATTGCCTAATCAATCCCTCCACTTAACATAATCACTGTAAAAATATAAAAAAAAAACCTCAGTGGTTTAAATAGTATGTCTGATCCCTGCATATGAGATCAATTATTCAGTATTTAGTCTAAAAAGAACACAACAGATTCTTATACATACCAGAGTCATGAGTCTGTGTGGAGTTTCCGCCTAAAAGAAGTAAAAAACATATTCAGCTGTATTTTATACCAAATTCCCTCTTAGACTATAATCATCAAGCAAATGTTGGTCATTTTTTATTTTTCTTGAAACTTTCGATTTCAACAAATTTTACATCTAATGACTGAACACTCTGCACTACTCTCCTTACTTTCAATACATTCTGAGTCATCTAATAAATATCCTCCAATGTACTTACTTTCATATGGAGCTGCAACGGTAGGAGTGGAGGTGCTGAGAACTAAGTACAAGAACACACACACACACACACACACACACACACACACACACACACACACACACACACACACACACAAACTCAGTTGCATGAGGTATGATTATTTTTTTCCATAACAAAGTCTTGATCTTTTTCAGATCATTTGGTATGCAGAAGTGAAACATGGACCAAAAAGACTTACCGTTAAAAACATGCTCTGTCTGCAAAAAAAAAAAAAAAAAGTAGATACACAAATTAAACATAATTAAACCAGTACAAAAGAACATACAAAATATTCATTTACTTAAAGTATTCCTACCTTACTTGTTTGTTTGAAACATCTCTCAATGTAGCGAATTCCATTCACACAGTTATCAAGAATCAGCGAGGTTTCATAGCCCAGCACAGTCCCATTCTAAAATGGACACAATTTCATAATGTGTGAAAAGACAAGGAAAAAGGTTCTTCCCAGCAAATACATTATTTATTGTCTGCTTACAGCTGCTGCAGAAAAAAAATCTAACTTCTCACCGGTGTTTGCCAGGTCGAATCACATTCCCCAAGCTTTGGCAAATCCAGTTCTGGCATAGAGTATTTGTATTTATTACCCATGGAAAGTTCAATGCACGTGGTGTTGATTTGTATCTTTACCATCTGAAAAACAAAATCAGGACACTTCAAATAAAGATATGTTACTACATATACTAATATAAAACAAAAAATATAAAACAGAACATCCAGCTACATCAATTAATTTACATCAGAAGTTTCTCCAGCAGTTGTCTGGTGATTATCTGGGGACAGTGGTACCCGTCACAAGGTGGACTTATTAGGCAGCTAGGGAGCAGACAGCTATCTTCTGTATGTTATGCGATATCTCGATATCTGAGCAACATTGATTAAAGCCAAATTGTGATGTCTATTTTAAAGAATCAGAACAGCAGGTCTAGTAAAGTATTGGTATACACTCAACAACCGATAATTTGCAGGTTCTCGTTTAGAAACCAACAACAAATTGCGGATTATTTTAGGATTTCCAGCAATCCACAGTGGGACCGAATGTTCAGGAACATTAGGAATAATATTTAAAACTTTACTTTCAATAACAAATCTCGTCAAATTTTCAAAACACATTATTGTATTAAATTGACATGATACCGTAGGTACCAAAGGGGCTGCAGGGGTGGTGGTAAACAGTACGTTTAGGACATTGGAATTAATTCCATTCTCTCTATAAACTAATTTTAAAGTTATTTACTGTGATGTAATATCCAGGTTGAAGTGTGTTATGTTGTGTGATGATATTTGCACTGTTTAAGTTGTATTATGCATTAAATCACACAACAATGTAACATGTTATAAAGGACTATATTTTCCATGTACTCATGTTACAGCCTTATTCAGTCTTCTGCACATTCAGATGTTATCTTCATGTGTCTGTTTGTTATCTACCATCAGGGGCTGCTACCATTGTCTATGTTAGTGGGTTGTCTATATCAGTTGGTGAACAAGGATTTTTGTCCCTTACTGTTTGAGTTAATTTTATACACTAGTCCTACCATTTCAACGTGCAGTCTGAAATAAAAGATCCCCATTAAATTATATTTTCTGTGTCCAGTGTCTAATTCATTCACAAAAAAAACAGTGCATCTCAGTGAATCTCGGCTGGATCTCAGCTGGAGCCATGTTGTTTGCTTGTACCTCAAGTGTGTCGCTAAATTTGAGCACGTGAGCATCCGGTTTGAATGCATGACGCAATTAGCAAATAGTCAGATTTGGTGTTTTAACATTTACTCGAGTCACCAGCACACGTCATATCTATCATTCCTTTTAAATGTCTAGACACACATTACATGATGCAATTAAAGCTTGTTAATAATAACGAAGCTGCTAAGACATGAAAACATGACAAGGCTTTATAGCGGATTAGCATTACCAGGCTAAATACACAAAAACAACTCAAATGGACACTTTGTGTGCACTCGAATCTGCTCTTCATATGTCCAGTTTAATTTCTATTGAGGTGCAGTAGATCAGCCTCACTTTTCAAATCTTACCTTCAAACTCGTTGCACATTTAAACAACACAAGTTGACCCAAAGCTCTATAGAAATAAACTAAAACACGAATAAACGGGTTTAAAAGCAGAAGAAAAAAATTAAATCAACCATCCGCGAGCAGGACCTAAATGTGACTGTTGAATGGGGTATCAAAACTTTGATGTAGACTGCGCATGCGCATGACCTGATCAGCCGATCTGGGAGGGGCGTTTAAGATATAATATGAGGGTTGCCAAACCCGCGTATAATACGCGCGTTTAGGATTCTTCTTTTAATGATCTAAGAAAATCACATAAAATAAGAGGAGGGTATTATTATTATTATTATTGGATCATTTTTAAATGCTATTTAATTTATTTTCAAGTATTTCATTATTGTTTTTTTTTTTTTAAGCCAGATCAGGAAGTGAAACTGAGGCCCACGTCAGGCCTAAACAAGTCGGGTTTTATCTCAATCAACAAATTTTACCAAACGAACAAGACAAATGCCTTTTTATAAGCTCAAAACACAATACAATATTATTTCTACAGGTTTTTATTTACATCAAACACGGTTTGAACACAAAATAATGAATTACCTGGAGGACAGATCATCCGGGGTCTTCCATGGCACACTGCGTAGTTTGCTTTTCCTCTTCATTTGAATATATAATAAAGTTTTCCTCATCAGATTCATAATCCAGTGTAGCACACCAAACCTTCTCAATATTCCCTGTAATTCCCCATTTTCTCTGTTTGACCTGGAGACGTTTAGAAAACATCTCGCCTTGCGTTTTTCTAGCTAGCAGCGCCCCTAGCGGCTGCTTTGACTAATTTGACTCATTCGAGTTTCATTTTTTTGTGAATTTAACTTCAATTACTTTGTACTATATATTCAGTTGTTTTATATATAATAACAAATATACAATTAAAAATAACAAAAGCACTTCCTTAATTTATTTCTAAATATATAGTTGTGCTAAAAGGTTACATACACTTGTAAATCTATATCAGTAATCAGACATGCACAGCTATTTTTCTGTGATGGATTTATTGGAACATGTACATCTTTGTCACAAGCAAAAAAAAATGTAGAAATATGACAATCTTCCAGGCAAAACATATGTAAACACAGCAAGTTGAGGTACATGTATTGATGTTATTGCAGTGAAATGTGCTTTGTGGAATGAGCTCCTAACTTTCAAGGAGTGATTATAATTGATTGCAGCCAGTGATGTCCCTGAGTCTAATTAAATATGCACAAAATGTGCCAGGTTTTAGAAGCAGATCGATCACTTCAACAATTCAGGAAAGTCATTTGGAGTGATTTCTAATGAGTTACAGGTTCCAGGATCGACTGAGAGGAAACAACTGTAATAACGTATAAAAAGCCTGGCATAGTTGGTTTACTACAACACTCAGGGGATTAATGCAAGCTTGCTGCTGATAGGAAATTGTTTAGGAAGGTTAATAGTAAATACTAAAGGCAGATTTTTGGTGAATTGGAAGCTACTGGAACAAAAACATCATTTTCCACAGTCTAGCTTCGAAGCTACCATCTAAAACTTCTGAATTTTCTGAATTTATTAGACATAAAACATAAACTTCAGGGTGTAAGTCGTCCAAAATCACAAACAGGTTTTTGTAAAATAACTTGCCTACATAAAATAAAAACATAAATAAAGGACAAGTCTTTTCCCTTCACTTCCTCCACAAAAACAAAGACTTATAACCCCACTACTGCTGGTACGTTCAACTACTGGTGAACCAAACTGCAATTCTGAACAAAGCAAATAGAAGCCACCCAGCTTCTACTGATGAAGTGATTCCACAACAAGAAGCCATTAAGATGGCTGATGGAACAGCTGAAAAAACCTGAATAATGCTCACACACAAAAAAAAAGATGTAGTAAATGTGCAGGCACATCTGTTCTGGTTACTGAGTAAAAAACACTGAACAGAGACGCACTTAAAAGTGCAGAATAGAATAAAAGTGCAATAATTTAAAATAAATACTTTGTAAACTTGGTTAAGTTCACAGTTGGTCCCATTCTTTGGCTGAGACGATTTAATAGATACATTAAATTGCCAAAAGTATTCGCTTGTCGGCCTTCACATGCAAATGAACTTGAGTAACATCACCCCAAAGGTGTTTTATAGGGGTTGAGGTCACAAATTTGTGCAGGACAGTCAAGTTCTTTCACACCAAACTCACTCATCCATGTCTTTATGGATCTTGCTTTGTACACTGGTGCACAGTCATGGTACCATGCTGGAATTCACTGAGCTTCTGAGAGTGACCCGTTCTTTCACACGTGCTTGATTTTATACATCTGTAATCATGGAAGTGATTAAAACACCTGAATTTAATGACTTGAATGGGTGAATGAATACTTTTGGCAATAGTCAGTCATTTATACAGTAATGCATGATAAATACTAGGGATGCACCGAAATGAAAATTCTTGTCCGAAACCGAAAAAGAGTGTTGTGCCAATTGTTATTACCATTGCATTTATAAGTTTGGCTGTGTACTAACCTTAAATAATAATGTACAGGCCCTCTGGCCTGCTGAAAGGTTGTACAATGAAATATGTTCTTTCATAAAAACAAAGTGCATTCAGAACAAGTGCACCTGCTTAAAGATACAATACAACACTATCAAAAACGTCCACCACAGACGGAGTGCGCATGCTCGGAGGGGTTTTGCTTTTCTGTGCGCGTTCCTCTCATATTCAGCATAGCGATCAGATGTTTGGATTTCAGGTGATAAATTAAACCCGACGTGAAGAAAGTCTTTGCAGACGCACCCCCTTTTGAAATGTCGGCATTACATGTTTTGCAAATCGCTCTCCGTGGGTCTTTCTCAGATATACTGAAACACGTCCACACCGCAGACATGTTGTTTTAGACAAGCACGTGCAGGGCGCGGTTTCTGTTTGCGTCACCACAACAAACTGTTTCGGCCGTGTTGTTTCGGCGATCAGAGTCTTTCAGCCGAAAACTGAAATGCACTTTTGGGCCATTTTTGGCTAAAAACTTTCGGTGGCCGAATATTCGGTGCATCACTAATAATTACTTTTGCCACATAGTATAAAAAAACAAACAAAACCCATAAAATAATTACTCTGAAATGATAAAAAAAAATTTGGCATTTGTTGCTATTATTAGTGTATAATAACTGGATAAAGTGGAGTGAAAGTGCAGGTATGTCTAATACAACACTACAAAAAAAGCCGGAAAGATGACTTTGAGATGAAGTGCTGAGGCTGAAACCGTGATCCTCACTCGGATACTCCGGATTCTTCACTGATGGACAAAAACACAAAAAAGAAATCAAAGAATGAATTAAACACCATGTAAAGTTTATAGTCTGCTTATATAATTGTGTATTTATCATCACACTTAGCAAAATTCTTTACCATGCTGTTTATCTACATACAGTAGTTAAACTCTTACTTGCTTCTAAACAGAAAGGCAGCTCGGTTCCCAGCCTCGCCATTCATATTCTCACTATGGTTCACATTGCCAGGGCCCCACCTAATACACAAACATAATTAGAAGAAAATATAATTATATAATAAACATTATAAGAGGAAATATTTGTTTCAGTTTTGAAAAATATGAAATGTTAAAATGTTAAAGATGTTCGCTTCGCTTGAGTTCAATACGGTATTTTTAAGACTTAAATGAGCTTACCCCTACTGGGAAACTTTGCGGTATATCAGACTTTGCGGTATTTGCGGTATATCAGACTTTGCGGTATATCAGTATAGCAGCAAACTACGGCCCGTGAGGCCAATCAAAAATACAGGGATGCACCGAAAATTTTCGGCTGACATACCTAAATCACAGAAACAACACGGCAGAAACACAATTATAATGACGCAATAAAAAAGCGCGGCAGCACACGGTTATCTGGATAAGAGAAACATGTCTGCGGTGTGTATCTGCAAAGAGTTTCTCCAAGTCGGGTTTAATTTATCACCTGAAATCCAAACATCCCGATTGCCATTCTAAATATGAGAAGAACGCGACGCAGAACAGTCAATTTCTGTCATTATGTTGGTGTGTGACATTTACAATAAATCTGGTTGAGAAGAGGTGTGTGTGTGTGTGTGTGTGTGTGTGTGTGTGTGTGTGTGTGTGTGTGTAAGAGGAAGGGATGGGTGATGTTCATGTGTGCCCATGTGTATGATGTGGCTCTTTGCGGTAACACAGTAAAAAAATGTGGCTCTCGGTCTCTGACTGGTTGGCCTCCCCTGATCTAATCGGAGGACAAATATTGAAAGAACATTTAAATTTCTCTCATTTCACTGCCTCTTCATGGGTAATGCAGATTTACCTTTGTCCAGAAATAAACAACTTCAAGAGGACAAACAGAATGAGTCCGATCGGAATCAGCCATAGGAGATGAAAAAGTTTGCGATCTTAAAACAAACAAACAAAAAAACACAACAAACACAACAAACATAAACCCTCAAGTGCTGCACAGGCTTCATTATTACAAGTATAAACAAAAAAAAATAATTCTAGTAGCATCACTGGTATACGACACATCACCCTAACTGAAATTACTGCTTAGTGAGATCTGGTTTTCCCTCACTACTGTAACATGTTTTGTCCTGAACTGATTTCACACCTGACACCATTAAAGGCTGTGATTTATTCAAATATATTAATAAAAAAAAATCTGTAGCTCGTTTGAATTACAAAATAAGTTTTCAGTGCATAACACAATACTAATCACAGATAATAATCATGTTTTAGCTCCCTTAGTGTACAGAAGTAAAAATACAGATTAGAAGGACCTACTGTTAAAAACGTACACCATCTGCAAAATTAAATAAAAAAGTACTCACCCTCATAAGGATCATCAGAGGTGCTGTTAAAAACTATGCACACACAAAGAACCCAAAATCAATTTACTGCTTTATAAATGTAAAACTCTCTCTTCTCTTTTGCAGTAGTTTAGTGAGATCCTGTTTTCCCCTCACTACGGTTACATATTTTGTCCTGAACTGATTTTACACCGGACACCAACAAAATCTGTTGCTTGATGTTCGAATTACAAAATCATTTTTCCTGCATTAAAAATAATGATCTGTTTTAACTACTTTTACGAAAGTAAAAACAGAAGGACCTACCATTAAAAATAAACACATATATATAAATTAAATTCTCAATCAAAACAGCAAACAGAATATACATTAATTTAAAGTATTTCTACCTTTTTACATTCATCAATGTAGCGAATCCCACGTTCACAGTATTCACGGACTAAGTAGTTTCCCAGGCCCAGCACCGTCCCGTCCTGTAATGGATCCATTTCCATAAAAAAAGTAATTCACAGTTTATCCTAGCAGTAAATGACAGTATCTTCTGACAGCTGCAGTGTGAAAAGCAGTTCTCACCTCTGCTTTCCATCAGAGATCACACTCCTCTATCTGTGAGGAATCCTGCAGTTGCATAGAGTAGTTGTAGAAACCATTACTGTGAAGTTTTTCACAGTTCATGTCCAGCTGAATCTCATCCATCTGGAAAACAAGACCAGGACAAGACCAGAAAGCTTCATAAATCACAAACCTTAGGGTTTCTTAACATCACGCCTTTAGTATATTTGAGTGTGTAATGACCTGGTACACTGTAGTAATGGATGGCTATATATAATGCTTCAAGCCAAAACTTCTAAGTTTGACTGCATCAGACCTTTCACCAGCAATAAATTAAAAACCACTCACAAGTCAAAGGAAATGACACCATTATCTGGTAGCAAGAAAACAAAACCTCCTCATTGGTCTTCCTCTTTTCCTCCTTCCTGGTGTTTCCATCCTCAGCATTCTCCTACTGATATACCCCATGTCCCTCCTCTGCACATGTCTAAACCATCTCAATCTCACCTCCCTCACCTTGTCTTCAAAACGTTCTACATGTGCTGTCCCTCTAATAAACTCATTTCTAATCCTGTCCATCGTCGTCACTCCCAATGAACATCTAAACATCTTCAGCTCTGCTACCTCCAGCTCCACCTCCTGTCTTTTACTCACTGCCACTGTCTCTAAACCATACAACATCTCAGGTCTCACCACAGACCTACAAACTTTCCCTTTCACTTTCGCAGATACTCAAACTTTAGGCTTCTTATTGTGATGCATAAAAGCCACGATCCAATAAAATATTATAAATTACATAGGAGGGTGTGTACAATTTTTGTTAAGACATTAAAATTATTACACAGATTTTATTTTTGCACTGTTTTTGCCATCATCAGCATTTACTAAAACCAGATCAGGAAGTGATGCACTGATTTCTTTAACAGGTTAATAATCCAAAGTGAAATTTTTCAATATTTCCTGAAATTCCCCCATTTTCTCTGGACCTGGAGACGTTCAGAAAACATTGTGTCCTGCCCGAGTATAGAGATCCTTAACTCCATACTCATTTATATCAGATACCAATTAAATTTTTCAGATGTAAAGCAAAAAAAAATCAATAAACTCACTGAGTAAATCTGTCTTACTCTATAGTACAGCTTCATTAAGTCAGCCTCGATGTTATATACCTGTTCACTTGTTTTTAGAACAGGAAAGACTGGGCAACATACTCACACCTCTGATCCTAATATCAGTTTAATCCAAACAACCCAGAACAAATAAATGATTGTCCCTGCACTCCCTCTGAACACAGCCACGGTGGGGAAAAACCCAGTGGCAGGCGGTCAGGACCTAAGAGAAGGGTCAAAGGCTTCTCTGCTATCCTAAACTCTATCAGAAGCACTGATCTACATTTACAACCTAAATTCTAATATGTGCTCTATGAAATTGTATAAACTTATTCCCAACAGTTTATTCTCTTCATTTCGTAGCGTTTCTTTTGGCTGCACTGCTTTCATGTATGTTTGCTTTAATTGTTTTTTTATCCAATCAGATTTTAGCCTTTATGTGCTGCCATGTCAATCTAATCTGCCCAGAGCCTTCGGAATCAGTACCACCGGTCTTTTTACCAAAGTCTCCTTAAGAATAGCTCTGTTTCTTTAACCAATCAGATTTCAGATTCTCCTCACAGGGCAGCTCACTCGCCCAGAAAAGCGTCAGCATTTTTCCGTCCTCTGATTGGTTGGTCAGAGTGAAACAGTTACAGCCAAGTTTGCCTGGTAAAACACGTGTATAGCTCTGCACACTTTAATACATCTGAGTTTTTCAGGAAAGCTAGACGTCGTGAGGAAGTCGACCAACCCCCAAGCTAGCTAGCGTGTCTTAGCCCAGAAAAGGGTTTGTTCTCCACTTTCAGACCAGTGAATACGAGCAGTACAACTGGATTACAGCCTCCGAGGAGCGCAGCAGATTACGGGTCTGCATATCTGGTGAGTAGGTTGTTTTATTTACATTTTTAATGTTTTTGTCATGTTATTTTTTACTGTATTGATGGTTTCTCTAATCGTTACGTGATAGTGATGGTATTAAGAGGTGGATTAAGTCGATACGTCCCCACTGAAGACCCAGGTACCTAAAGGTGCTCTGGATCTAATAGTCAGAAGTCAGAACACAGGAGTTTAATCCATAGAGGCCAAATCACAGAACATGCTAAATGACCGTTTACCTTCGCTAAAACTCTCATATTTATGATTTTGATCATTAAAAAATGTAAAAGCTACTTGAAGTTGAACACGGATAAGATGAATAATAACAATAGCAGGTTATATCAGTTCTACAGAAACATTTCACCCGTTACAAGCAGAGATATTATTACAGAAATATCAAAAATATCAATATCAAAAAAGCAAATCAAAGATCTGGCGTTTATAATAAAATACTCACATACTCGTCCTGTCTCCGGATCTTAAATGAACACAGACTACTTAAAGAGTATGGGGTATGGAGCGTGTTTTGCCAAGTACGTCTTTTTAATACCCGACTTCATTTTATTTTTACATTCGTTTTTATAATGCTTAAAACATAATCTAAACTACAGAGTGGAAGTAATTTGTTAATTTTTGTAACGCAGTTTAACTAAAATCACGGATGTATTGGTTTAGTTTTATTACTCGTTTACTAAAACCGGAAGCGATGAGCCCAGTATTCAGGCCTAAATCAGTGTTTCAAGAGTATCACTATCACCCCCAAAACCCACATTTTCCCCATAGAGATTTCCAGAAATAATGTAGTGTTTTTCCCAGATATTTTACACGAAACAGAGTAAAGCAGAAATGTTTTAACATAAATACCTCGTAAACAGATTTTGATCCACGGCCTCCGCAGTTTGTTTTTCCTCCTCATT
This sequence comes from Silurus lanzhouensis, assembly GCA_039877035.1. Lineage (NCBI taxonomy): Eukaryota > Metazoa > Chordata > Actinopteri > Siluriformes > Siluridae > Silurus > Silurus lanzhouensis. Next base: position 4,222,539 of record JBCEWE010000191.1, read on the forward strand.
ATTACACATAATATTTTCTTCGACGGATCCATAATCCAATGTGTAACACATCGCCCTTTCACAATTTCCTGTAATTCTCTCATTTTCTCTGGACTGTTAAAAACGTTAAAGAAAAAACAACATCGCGACCTTCCTCATTTCAGCACTGCGATAAGCCAGCTGCACGTTTCTTTGTGTTGCGTCTAATCGTACAGTTAAGGTAGGGTTTGGTGGGAATGTTTAAAATATATTTACATTTTCAATGTACAGCATTCAGCAGGTGCACGTGTCCAAAGCGACGTACAAAAGTGCTTTGAGTCTCTAGGAATGAATAAATCTACAATGGTACACCAGATTGCAAACTTAATATACATATAACTCTTGAATTCTACAGAGCAAACTTGGAAAGTGTTCATTTAAGTGTTTCATGAAGACGAAGGTCTCCAACAGTTGCTTGAAGATAGCCAGGGAAGTTCATTCCACCACCTCGGAGCTAGAACAGAGAAGAGCCTCGAAGTGTACTTACTACTTATTCTGAGAGAAGGTGGTACCAGTCGAGCAGTGCTGGAGGATCTCAGACAGCGTGGTGCAGTGCGAGGTGTGATGAGGCCTCTGAGGTGAAATGGTGCTGATCCACTGTAGGCATCATCAGTGTTTTGAATCAGTTTTGGATCATCTGCAGTGGACGAATAGCGTTCAGAGAAGGACAGACAGTCTCGAAATGACGAGTGTGAACAAGCAAATGAGCAGCCAATGTGGACAAAATAGATGTAAAGACGCTTCAGAAAGGCGTTATATATATATATATATATATATATAATATACCACAAACACGAAATTTTTGTGCTTTGATTTAATAAAAAAATACCAATGCATTCATTTTTTTTTTTTGTGTGTGTTTCTTTTTTTATAAATGAAACGACGTTCTGAAGCGTCTTTACGTCTAGTTTGACCCATACCGTAAGTGCATGATTAGACGCGCAACACAAAGAAAAGTGCTAATTTGACCGTGTATTTTCAAGACTAATCGCAGTGTTTTGGGAGCGGGATGATCTTCAGTTCCCCTTAAACCTGATTTGTACATTGATGTGACGTGATTCGGAAGATCTCTTTCCACTAATGCGCTCCTTTGAGGAAACGAGTCAAGTGGCAGGGCTACACCGAGACTCTTTGAAAACTTTACTACAGTGTTTTTAAAAAAAGGAAAGTGAGGATTTATGCATCAAATAAAAAACCGCTCGACACGCAGTAATCAATGAAACACGCGTGTAATATAAAAAAAAGGATCTTGTGTTAACAATTATACAGGGTTATAGTGTGGAAAAAATGATGTAAGAACGCTTTAAGTGATAATAGTTTATTTTGATTAATTTACAAAATGGAAAGAAAATCAAGAAGAGAAATCCAAAACAAATCAACTTTTGTTTTAATACGTAAATTACATACTAATTTTAACGCTTTAAAAGTGAAATGAAATGAAAATGTACGACCTGATTTGATCACGAGTTAGAAAAATATTGATTTAATTGTCTCTTTTAAATGCATTGACACTTAAGATGTTAGAGAAATGCATTTTCATCTATTTTCATTCTATTGCCCTTTTTAAAGGGAGCTAGTACAATATAACATTAAATTTTTTTTTTATTATGCTAAATATCATTGGCAAATCAAGAAGCTTTTATTGTCATTTCAATCATATATAGCTGACGCAATACACAGGGAAATAAACAACGTTTCTCTGGAACCCTGATGCTACATACAAGAGCAATTACAGAAACGAAAACACAGGGCCATTGACTAGTAAGTGTCCTCGCCACAGAAAGTGCATGTGTGCAACCTGGTGAACGTACAGAAAAGCTCCGCTATTGTTATATCAATAATTATTGTTATCAATGAACTACCAGAAAATATTTTGATTTTTTTCAATATTGCACACTATTTAAATATCAAAAGATATGTGTATGTATGTATATAGTGTGTGTGTGTGTGTGTGTGTGTGTGTGTGTGTGTGTGTGTGTGTGTGTGTGTGTGTGTATATATACACACACACACACACACACATTATATACATACATACATACATTATATACATACATACATATAGGGACGTGCATCTCCATAACTGAAGCCGATTCAATTTGCATCTCAATGTATAGCCAATGATACATTTCATTAAAAATGCATATGAAGCAGCTACCCATGCAATGTGATTCATCCAATACGATGCAGCACAATCCGGTTTTGATTTAATTTAACACAATGCAATTCAATGCAATATGATGCAATAGAGAAAATATGATGCCGTGCAATTCAGCATGATAAAATAGTTTATTGTTTATTGCTTTTAATTCTTCAGTTCAGACAGACAGCAAATCATCAATTTACTTAAGTGCCTTCTGATTTTTAACACATGGCCCCCTTTCACCAACAGGCCTTTGTGGTGAATGTGGTCTCCAGGAAGATGCAGCTCTACGTCTGCCATGTTAATCTGTATTCCATGTGACTTTTAGGACATGCCTCATTCTTTGTAGTGTTGTGGATTAGTGGATTTATTCCATTGGTTAAAACATAGCATGTGATTTAGGTTATTGGTCATGGCAGCCATTTTACATTTTCACTTTCAACAGCATTTTCAATAGAAGATGTCTCCCTGATTAAAAGGCTATATCTTTTGTTAATTCATCATTCCATTGTCTGTAAGTTTATTTGTTTATTGAATTGTATCTCTGTTTAAAAATGCTTCATGGCCATTTTAAAATAATTAATTAACTAATGCTAATTGTTTTTTTCTGTTTTTTGTTTGCATTTTAGTTCCACATTAAATTATGTTGCACGGCTAAAGACATCCGCTAAAACACTGGAAAATAACTCTTACAGTTTTGACTTTTGTCTTTTTTATGAGATAGTTTATAACTGCTGGGAAGAAGATATTGTGCCTCTGGAGCATCTGGATGAAGACTATGAGGGACTCTCTTGGTGGCAGGCTTCTCCAGATGATGGGCTTTCCATTTACCTCATGGAGAATGAACATGTCCTGTCTCCTCTGCTTACTTCTGGGCCTTGATCATGTTGTGGTAAGCAGATCTCTCTCCCTCCCTCCCTTCCTCCCTCCCTCTCTCTCTCCCTCTCTCCCTCTCTCTCTCTCTCTCTCTCTCTCTCTCTTAACTATTTCTGGCTCTCTTTGTGTCTCTCTCTGTCAGACTCTCTTACTGACTTGTCATTAATGTGTTCATATAAGCACATTGATGTTAAATGTATTCATGTACAATAAAGAGTAAAGTATTTTATAATTTATTGTTCTTTATTTTTACTTTTATAAACATAGTTCTTTAATTTCTGAATCTTTTTTTTAGACTACTGTGAAAGAAATCTTTTTGTCCTGCCAAAACATATCTACCAGTGAGGGTTATGCCTATCCTGTACCACCATATGCACATACATATAAGGACAACGACTGTGAAAAAGAATGGTACAATGAGGTAAGGCATTCAGAAGTTCTTCAGCTCGACAGGGTGATTGGTTTTTAATCCTTTAAAATCTTTTAAATGCCATTTTTACAGATAAAATTATTTATTTTGGTAGACATTAAATAAATGCACCCGGGACCCCTTTTTTTTTTTTTTTTGAACGCAACTCTACTGTATTGTTGGTTTTGTTTGTGTTATAAAAAGCCCACAATACAATGGTTTCAACTGCAATGAAATTTATTTACACAGAAGATATTTGGGTTTGATATCAAAACATGAAAACGAGGCAATAGATCAGAATTTTAGCCGCTCTGTATATTTACTTCTGTCTGTGTTAAACTGATTAATACATGGCACCTTTGGTGAGAACAGAGAATTTTTCAAGTAATTAAAAAATACTGGAACATGTGACCGACCATGTGTTCTCCGTTATAGTGATTATTGTAAACAATTTATATTTTCGTTTTCTAATTGGGGTTGGAACTCGTAAATTTTGCCTATAAAGCCTATATTTGTCATTTAAAAAGATAAAAAAAATAAGTAGATTGGAAAACTATCTATAGGAAGAAAATCAGGCCATTTTAAGGCTGAGAAAAAAGTCAAATTAACTAAAGACATTAGGTTAAATCATTGGACTCTGAATCGAAAAGTCACAATTTCAAATCCCAGCACCACCAAACCGCCCATGATGGGCCTTTGAACAAGGCCCTTAATCCTCAACTGTTTAACTGTAAGTCGCTCTGGATAAGAGGGTAAATATAATGCCATAAATATATACTGTATATTATGATGCATAACATTTTAAAAGACATTTCTGTGAAATATTTTGCCAAGATGATTGTCTTTATTCATTAGAAATATATTGGATATTGTTATGTACTAGAACATCATCAACTTGGGTTGTCTGATCTTTTATTTTTATTTTTTATTTTTTTATAGGAAAAGGAGCTTTTGTCGTATGGACGGCAGAACCCGGATGAACCTTTGCACACGCAGGTTGTTAATGAAGACGCAAATAACCTCATACTCTCAGTATGCATCAACACATCTCATCGAGTAACTTGTCATAAAATTGAGAAAAAGGTTCTATGTTTATTTATATCTCTGAATATGCTGCATAATACTGTGTTATTTTGATTTGAGTTTTATTTAATCATGATTGTCCTTATTTTTTTGCAGTTAGTCACCACTTATTACGGTACGTTCTGTGTGTGTGTGTGAGTGTTTTGTTAGTCTGTTAAAGTGCAGTGGAAGTGGATTTTTTATTATTTTTATTATTATTATTATTTCTAAATGCTTCCCCCTTTTATAAGCTTTGTCATGCTCACAGATCCGAGCTTTATACAAATCAGAGCTTTGTTGTAATCAGAAATGTTGAATTGTAAACAGAAAATGTGTTATTAGACCACACATTAACAGCATTTGTGTGTGTTGCTTTTGTTGTCTAGTGGCAAATGACACAAACCACAGCCCACCTATAGAACAGAAGTGTAAGTTTTCACTCTTCTGCTGCTCCACTGCGTACACTCTTCACTTTGCTAATGTTTGCACTGCGCTGTCATTTTAATTCACTTCCACTTTGCTGCTGTATCAGTACTGATTAGTGTTCACCCTGCACTAAAACATCACACCCATACACAGGGTCTGTTTCTGCTTCATATACTGTACTCTATCCTTTATATATTTATAGAGAGAAAATCTCTTATCTCTCATTCATAATTAAATTATAAAATTAACCATAATTTATTTAAAATGTAACTAACTAATTAATAACTTTTTATAGCCGATGTAATTGTGTCCATCACCATCCCCATTGTCATCGGCGCGGTGATAATTGCAATGCTGATTATCTGTTACAACAGAATGAGAAGGTATACTGCATCAGTCTTTAAAAGTTTGTTAAAAGTGCTTCACAGGGAATATGGTTTTCTGTGTGTGCGTGTTTGTGTGAGTCACTATTTCAAGTTTTCAGTATGGGCTATAATTTGCTTCTGTGTAAAAAAACGATTTTATATATTTCTTGTTCTAACTTGGGCAATATCAAATTCGAAAAAGTCAAGTTTGCTTTCCACCTCTTTTTTTTAATCAATCTATCCCACCATTATTTGTAGACTCCTCTGTATTTCCTCTTTCTCATACGCATTATGGCATGCCATGGCACATGGATTTTTGTGAATGAGGGGATTTGAAGTGCTTTTTGTGAATATTTGTTGCTGTAAATGATTTTTCTACACAAGTGTTTGCTGAGAATAGATCAAGATCTGATAGATGTTAATGACTGTACAGTTAGTTTGCCATGTAAACACTGACACAGATGATTACTACAGAGAATATTAATCATTGTGAATTTATCAGAAATGTCAGTCATCCATCATTTGATCCATCCCATTGAGTGGATGCCTGTCCTAAACAGTTTGAGCAAATCAAAATAAATATCGTTTGTTTATTTGTTTTAGAGCGGCCCGTTTGAATGGTGTTGTCTAAATGAATATTGCTGGTAAGAATGGATCGACTTAACCACACAGGTAAACCTCAGCTAATATATACACCAGACTGGATAGAAATGATTATAGATAGATGAGATCACTAGATGATTTGATTCAATTAAAATTAATTCAGTTTAGATTGTACAATGCTTTAAACAATGTACGTTGTCCCAAAGCAGCTTTACCGAGATAAAGTGGTTATAAAATATAAGTTTAATCATATATTCTCCCAAATAAGTGACATAAATTGTACTTTCTAATGGAAAATAATGTAATTACTGTCTTTACCTTTTTAAATAATGCATGACTTGAAAATATTCAAGTGGATACCAAATATCCACTTAACTATCTGTTACTGGTCACACAGGAAGTGTCATAAGACATAAGATTATATGTAAATAAATGCAGATGTTTCCGAGTAAAAGCTTCTGCTTGCTGTATAGTGTGTAATTGTACCATCGAAAGGTGTCGCATTCAAACTTTACTCGTTAAAAAGCAGTTTAATGCTGGTTTAATTGACAATAATATATTGGTACAGACAGAGCATCTACATTTATTTAATTATTATTTGTATATCTACCATCTAAATTACATTCTTCTTCTTCTTCTTTCGGCTGCTCCCATTAGGGGTCGCCACAGCGGATCATCCGTCTCCATACCACCCTGTCCTCTACATCTGCCTCTCCCACACCAACCACCTGCATGTCTTCCCTCACCATATCCATGTACCTCCTTCTTGGCCTTCCTCTTTTCCTCCTACCTGGTGGCTCCATCCTCAGCATTCTTCTACCAATATAATTCATGTCCCTCCTCTGCACATGTCCAAACCATCTCAATCTCGCCTCCCTCACCTTGTCACCAAAACATCCTACATGTGCTGTCCCTCTAATAAACTCATTTCTAATCTTATCCATCCTCGTCACTCCCAACGAAAACCTCAACATCTTCAGCTCTGCTACCTCCAGCTCCACCTCCTGTCTTTTACTCAATGCCACTGTCTCTAAACCATACAACATCGCAGGTCTCACCACAGTCCTATAAACCTTCCCTTTCAATTTTGCAGATACCCTACTATCACAAATCACTCCTGTCACTCTTCTCCACCCACTCCACCCTGCCTGCACTCTTTTCTTCACTTCTCTAACACACTCTCCATTACTTTGCACTGTTGACCCCAGGTACCTGAATTCCTCCACCTTCTGAAGCTCTTCTCCCTGCAACCGGACCACTCCACTGCCCTCCCTCTCATTCACACACATGTATTCTGTCTTACTCCTACTGAGTTTCATTCCCCTTCTCTCCAGCGCATATCTCCACCTCTCCAGGCTCTTCTCAACCTGCTCTCTACTCTCACAACAAATCACAATATCATCCGCAAACATCATAGTCCAGGGAGACTCCTGTCTGACCTCGTCCGTCAACCTGTCCATCACCACTGCAAACAGGAAAGGGCTCAGGGCCGATCCTTGATGCAGTCCAACCTTCACTCTAAACCAGTCTGTCGTACCTACTGCACACTTCACTGCCGTCACACTGTCCTCATACATGTCCTGCACCACCCTCACATACTTCTCTGACACACCTGACTTCCTCATACAATACCACAACTCCTCTCTTGGCACCCTGTCAAAAATCATATCAATCAAGTTACTAAAACAGCCTTCTTTCACCTTAGAAATATTTCTAAGCTAAGAAATATGTTGTCTTTATCCGATGCAGAAAAGCTCGTCCATGCGTTCATGACCTCCAGAATAGACTACTGTAATGCATTACTAGGTGGATGTCCTGCGTCATTAATAAACAAGCTTCAGTTAGTCCAGAATGCAGCAGCCAGAGTTCTTACAAGGGCAAGAAAATATGATCACATAACCCCGATCTTATCGTCCCTACATTGGCTTCCTGTTAAGTTTCGAATAGACTACAAACTATTACTTCTCACTTATAAAGCACTAAATGGTTTGGCTCCCATATATCTATCCAGTCTTTTAACTCGCTACAATCCGCCACGCTCCCTGAGATCTCAAAACTCTGGGCTTCTAGTAGTTCCTAGAATAGCAAAGTCCACTAAAGGTGGTAGAGCTTTTTCACATTTAGCTCCTAAACTCTGGAATAGTCTTCCTGACGGTGTTCGGGGCTCAGACACACTCACCCAGTTTAAGTGTAGATTAAAAACATATCTTTTTAGCAAAGCCTACACATAACACACATCACATCATAACCTTGTGCTCCAGAACATCTGATCACATGCACATTATCAACTTGTGCTGTTAATATCATGAACAGCAGCTACGCTAATTGCTCTCCACTGCTTCTCTTTCTCTCCCCATCCCGAGACACCCTGAGGTTTGGCCAGCTCCAGTCACCTCCCACCTCGTGATGATTACGGACCTTTGAAGAAGTAGATGCCGAACTCACAAACATCCCGAACCATCTAGAGACGTACCAGTGCCATTTGGATCCCGCTACATGTGTGGAGTTTGGCATTGGACCTCCTGGAGTGTTAAAGGCTCTGGCATGGAGAAGCTGATGCTGGATCTGTGGTGATCACAAATGCTGAGCTCATAAAACTCGGAGCTACTAACCATATAGACTGTATAAGACTGCAGAAAGAACATCACTTATAATCTTATACTCCAGTGCTCATGTTAGCTCTCACTGTCCAGTGTTCTGTATTGTTGAAAGATTTATGATCAAACTCTTGATGTCACCCAAAATGAGGATGGGTTTCCCTTTTGAGTCTGGTTCCTCTCAAGGTTTCTTCCTCATAACATCTAAGGGAGTTTTTCCTTGCCACAGTCGCCACAGCTTGCTCATCAGGGACAAATTCACACCATTCACCTTCACTGTTGATTTGTGTAAAGCTGCTTTGAGACAATGTCTGTTGTGAAAAGCGCTATACAAATAAACTTGACTTGACTTGACTTGACTTGTCGTACGCCTTCTCTAAATCCACAAATACACAATGCAATTCCTTCTGTCCTTCTCTATACTTCTCTATCAACATTCTCAAAGCAAATAAGGCATCTGTGGTGCTCTTCCTCGGCATGAAACCATACTGTTGCTCACAGATGGTCACCTCTTCTCTCAGCCTGGCTTCCACTACTCTTTCCCATAACTTCATGGTGTGACTGATCAACTTAATACCCCTGTAGTTACTGCAGGTCTGCACATCTCCTTTATGCTTAAAGATCGGTACCAGCACACTTCTTCTCCATTCCTCAGGCATCTTCTCACCTTCCAAAATCCTGTTAAACAATCTGGTCAAAAACTCCACTGCCATCTCTCCTAAACATCTCCACGCTTCTACCGGTATGTCATCTGGTCCAACCGACTTTCCACTCTTCATCCTCTTAATCGCTGCTCTCACTTCCTCCTTACTAATCCTATCTACATCCTGCTTCACCAACTCCACATCATCCAACCTTCTCTCTCTCTGATTTTCCTCATTCATCAGCTGCTCAAAATACTCCCTCCACCTTCTCAACACACTCTCCTCACTAGTCAACACATTTCCCTCTCCATCCTTTACTGCTCTAACTTGCAGTACATCCTTTCCAGCTCGGTCCCTCTGCCTGGCCAATCGGTACAAATCCTTTTCTCCTTCCTTAGTGTCCAACCTCTCATACAGCTCCTCATATGCCTTTTTCTTGGCATTCGCCACATCCCTCTTAACCTGCTGCCGCATCTCCTTGTACTCCTGCCTACTTTTCTCATCACTCTGTCTATCCCACTTCTGTTTTGCCAACCTCTTTCTCCTTATGCTCTCCTGCACTTCCTCATTCCACCACCACGTCTCCTTGTCTTCCTTTCTATTTCCAGATGTCACACCAAGTACTTTTCTAGCTGCCTCCCTCATCACTCCTGCAGTATTTGCCCAATTATCCAACACCTCCTTGAAACCACTGAGCCTCTCTCTGACCTCTTCCCTGAACCTCACACTACACTCTTCCTCCTTCAGTTTCCACCATCTTATTCTTCTTTTAGTCCTCACTCTCCTCCTCTTCTTCTTCGCCTCCAAAACCATCCTACAGACCACCATCCTATGCTGTCTAGCTACACTGTCCCCTGCCAACACCTTACAGTCGCCAATCTCCTTCAGGTTGCATCTCCTGCATAGCACATAGTCCACCTGTGTGCACCTTCCTCCACTCTTATACGTCACCCTATGATCCTCCTTCTTCTTAAAATAAGTGTTCACCACTGCCATTTCCATCCTTTTAGCAAAATCTACCACCATCTGCCCTTCCACATTCCTCTCCTTAAAACCATACCTACCCATCACCTCCTCGTCACCTCTGTTCCCTTCACCTACATGCCCATTAAAGTCCGCCCCAATCACCAACCGTTCTTTCCTAGGTACACCATCTACCACTTCATCTAATTCACTCCAGAATCTTTCCTTCTCCTCCATCTCACAGCCAACTTGTGGAGCATAGGCACTGATGACATTTATCATCATCCCTTCAACTTCCACCTTCACGATCATCACCCTATCAGAAACTCTCTTCACCTCCACTACACTATTACTGTACTCTTCCTTCAGAATCACCCCTACACCATTTCTCTTTCCATCCACACCATGATAAAACAGTTTAAATCCACCTCCAATGTTCCTGGCCTTACTCCCTTTCCACTTGGTCTCCTGAACACACAGCATATCTACCTTTCTCCTCTCCATCATATCAGCTACTTCTCTCCCTTTACCCGTCATAGTACCAACATTTAAAGTACCAACCCTAACCTCCACTCTCCTACACTGCTCCTTTCCCTGCCGTCTCTGTAGACGTCTTCCTCCTCTCCTTTTCCTCCTTCGGCCAACAGTAGCCCAATTTCCACCGGTACCCTGTCGGCTAACGATACCTGTGGCGGTCGTTGTTAACCCGGGCCTCGACCGATCCGGTATGAAATTCTCATTTGTGATCCGCATATTTGATTTGGCACATGTTTTACGCTGGATGCCCTTCCTAACGCAACCCTCCCCATTTACCCGGGCTTGGGACCGGCACTAAGAATGCACTGGCTTGTGCCTCCCTAATGGCTGGGTTACCATCTAAATTACATTAAATATTATAATTGAGTAATCCAGTATAATTGTGTGTTTTATGAGAGTTGTGTAATAGTTAATAATGTGCAGTAGAATGTTTATGCAGATTTTATATTTGCTATTATTTGATGTGTTTTTTCCATCAGTATCACCCAGAGCATTCCAAGATCAACACATGACTGCAGTTTAGCTTCAGAAATCTGCCTTTGCTATATTTGCACCTTCATGCAGTTCCTTGAGAAATTATTCACACCACTCAGTGTTGCATTACAGCTTGGATATCAAATTGATTTATTTACAGTTTATTTACAGTTTGGAAGAGAACCACCTATAGCAGGAAAGTTCAGGTGACCCAACACTTTATTGCATTATAGTGTATCTAATTTCATCCGACCAAAATAAATTAAACTTGCTCTGATCACAAGTGAACTTTGGACTACTTTTCCTCTGTCTGTACATGATCCATAGAAAAATATAACCTTCTGATTCTTGCTGCTGATGAGAGGTTTGATCACAGCAGAGTTTTTTCAATCCAAAGGTGAGACACGATGCCAAGACGGATCCTCACCATACACAGGGCTGAACTGATGAGCAATCCCAGCTGCAGTGTTGAACCAGTTTTTATTTAAAGCAGGGGTGTCCAAACTCAAAATATAATGGTCTTGTGACCCTCACATAATATTTGCTTTTAAATGTATTGTACTTTTTTCAATTTCAACACCAGGTGGCGCTACTCTCTTGAACAAGGCAGCATCTTTACAAAGTAAGCAATCAAAGAAAATTACAATTATACATAAATACATCAAAGACAGCAGAAGCAGTGGACATTAATTTGGTATTTATATTATTTAAAGTGCTTTTACTTAGCAATCATTTCCACAGTACAGTTCAGCTCTGTTGCAAATCCACTGTGATTCCTTCAGAAGATGTCAATAATAGGGTGAAGATATGATACTTAATCGATACGCATTTTATCATCATAGACATGCAGACATTCAGTAGTGAGTAAATGTACCAAAGTGTGAATTCATGATTTTTCTTTTAAACAAATGCCATTTGCTTATTATTCCGATTATTTTGTCCAAATCACAGTTCATCTGTAACTCAAACCAAATTAATAGAGCAGTTTTTCTCACCAGGTGACTGATGATTACCTTCACCTGCACCCTACTTTAGGGAAGTGGTGGTTTAGTGCAGGATACCATTCGAAAGAGCTGAGGTTTTGGTATGACGTGCTGCTCATTCACACATCATCATTCAGAACATCTGTTCAATCAATTCGAAAGCTCAGTTGGTATAACGGTTGACTGTGGGTGTGTATGATGTGGTCATCTTTAGGTCGCTGGTTCAAATCCGGCTCGAAGGACTGATTTTCTTCTGTGACCTAAAAATAATTTGTGCAAACAATAGTCATCTCCAGAAACCATCTGCAGCAATGTAAGTAGAAGGATGTGGTTGAGTTTTCTTTTAGTTCTTAGAAATGTGGTCCTATTCAGTGGGCTTTGACAGCGATGTGATCTACAGTTACCTCTTAACCTGATTGGGCAAATGATGTGGTGTGATTAAAAAATTCTCACCTCCCCTCCAAGAAGGTGACAAACTGAATAAAGGAGAAGTAACTTATCAGTTTTTGCAAACACATGCTCGCTCTTACACGAGTTTCTCTGGAGGACTCCTGCGATGTGAGTACGCTAAAGATCTTCACGAGAAAGATAAAATGCACATATTTGCAATAGTGTAACATCATTTAAGAAAGTGTTTTATAAATAAATTTAATAAAGTGTAAAATAGCATGCATTAACTGTACTAGAGGAGAAGATTTCCTCTCTACTAGAGTTAATGCATGCTATTAATCTCGCTTTAAAATAGACGGCTGGACGCTGTTATAGATTATAAGTGTGATCAACCTCCTTCACAATGTAAAGTTTTCTAAAGCATGCTCCAGGACCAGGAAGAGTCTTTTTAGTAAAGATTAACACACTTGATTTACAGAATTTAAGATTAAATATATTCTGATCCACTCTCTGTATTTTACAATCAATCCAGCAGGTGGCGGTAGAGCACCATTAAACTGGTTTGCCAATAGCAGAAGAAGAAAGAAATATATATTAAAAAAAAAAAAAAAAAACGTGCTCATTGATTCAGTAAATTTAGGATTCGGTTCTTTAATTATATATATATATTTTTCCGACATTTCATGTTAAAAGTTAGTATTATTTTATTGTTTTTTTTTAATGTGCAGCGTTACAATGGACATCTTAGTGCAGGCACGTGTTCCTGACCTTTTTCCGGGTGACCACGTAAACCATACGGCGTCCGTACAACTTTCTTGCTATGGTAACAGTCTTTATAGTGCAAAATATAATATTTTAACTTAATTCCAACTTCTTTCTGACTTTCTCCCGCTTTGAATGGTGTGTGTGTATGTATATGTAACGCTTGTTTTCACTGTGACTACTGTGGGACACGAGGAAAGACCGGTGTGTTTATTGGGTGTAAACGTGTTGGCTGCATGAAGCCAAATTAATAAAGGCATCAATTAAAGATATTACACCCCAATCACACTGATAATCCGCTTTGTGAAAGCTCAAAACACTCAAATAGTCAAAAAATGTTTACAGTTTAAATTAGGATTTTTTTTTTATTTCAGGCAGATAGATAGATAGATAGATAGATAGATAGATAGATAGATATGCATGTGTGGGTGGGTGCAAGATAGATAGATAGCTAGATGTGTGTGTATGATGGATAGATAGATAGATAGATAGATAGATAGATATGCGTGGGTGGGTGCATGATAGATAGATAGATAGATAGATAGATAGATAGATAGATAGGTGTGTGTGGGTGCATGATAGATAGATAGATGTGTGTATGATAGATAGATAGATAGATAGATAGATAGATAGATGTGTGTATGATAGATAGATAGATAGATAGATAGATAGATAGATAGATAGATATGCGTGTGTGGGTGCATGATAGATAGATAGATAGATAGATAGGTGTGTGTGGGTGCATGATAGATAGATAGATAGATAGATAGATAGATAGATAGATAGATATGCGTGTGTGGGTGCATGATAGAGATTATGGTTGCTGGATAGAGATGAGATTATGAGAGATTTAACTGGAATCTTGTTTCTTGCTATGGAGTAGTTTGTGACTGCTGGGAAGAATCTGAACATCTGGATGGATTCTCTTTGGGCCTCTCTTGGTCGGGGACTGAGAAACTGCCTTCTCCTGGTGAAGAGTTTTTTACTCACATCATTGGGAATATTCTCTCTCCTCTGCTGCCAATTAAACCGAACAAATGCGGTGAGCAGATTTATTTCTCTCTCTCCCCCATTACTCTTTTCTTTCTGTCTCTTTCTCTCCTTCAATCTGATTCTCTCTCTCTCTCTCCCTCTCTTACTTCAACATGGCTTTATTCTGTTCATCTGCTTATATGAACACATTGATGTTAAAGTTATTTGTGTGTAAATAAGAGTAGATTGTGTTTTTTATATTTCTTTTAATTAACACAGTTGTTTTTATTTATAAATCTTATTTTTAGACTCCGGCTGTGAACCAGAACGTAACTTTATCCTGTAGAAATATATCTACTACTGATGGTTTCACCTACACTGTGATGGCAAACGCACAGTCGGCTCTAGTCACGGGTAAAGACTGTGAACAAGGATGGTACAATGAGGTAAGGGGCCGACTGAAACGCTTCTTTACATATTAGATCCTGTTATTTACTAAACCCATAAAATTAATAGAATTTGGAGTTTTTGACAGATGGACAGCATGACCCGAATCAAACTAGGCACTCGCTGGTCGTTAACGAAGACATAAATAAACTCACGCTTTCAACATGCAGCAAGATTTACCATCGAGTGACTTGCCATGAAACGGGGGAAAGGGTTTGTTTATTTATACCTCTACATATGCTGCATAAATACTGTTTTTTGAGAAGCGTTTAATCACGATTGTTTTTATCTTTTGCAGTTAAACACCACTTACTATGGTAGGTTCTGCGTGTGCGCGTGTGCGTGCGTGCGTGCGTGGTGTGTGTGTGTGTGTGTGTGTGTGTGTGTGTGTGTGCGCATGTTTTGTTAGTCAAAATCCGTGATCCGAGCTCTATTCAGAACAAATCAGAACTTTGTCGTAACATCTGGATAATCACATTCTCCCTCCGATATATAAGTAGATAAAACATCATTTTCTCCATTAATAGAGATATAGACATTAATATTAAGAGAGTTGCTGCTGTCAGAGAAACTAGTAAACATTCATATATGTGTTATTAGATCACACATTAACAGCATTTGTGTGTGTTTTGCTTTAGTGAACAACGACACCAACACTAACAGCTCACTTATGGAACAGATGTGTAAGTTTTTTTCTTCGTGTTTGGATTATTAGTATAGTAGCTGCATTAGTAATGATTAGTGTTCACCCTGCACTACCACATCACCTCATCTCACCCCCCCCCCCACCCCAGTCTTCTGTCTTTCTTCTTCATATACTGTATATCTATATATTTAATAATTCATCTCTTATTTATAATATATATATATTAGTATAATTTCTTTCTGTACTGGTGTAATATATGAAGGAATAACGTCATCTGTCTGTCTGTCTGTCTGTCTATCAAAGCTCATAAAACTAGAAACCATATCTGTATCATCATTTCCCTAATTGCTCTGGTGCTGGTGGTTGGAATCCTGATTATCCGGTACAAAAGAAATAGAAGGTAAATCTGCATTAGCTTCTAAAAGTGAATTTTCAAAAATACAAGGAATATGGTTTTCTTAGGGATGTGCTTGTGTGTGTCGCTATATTAAATTACAAATCTTAGTAGTGCATCTTTTTACTGGGTCATTAGGTTTCAAACATATCCAGTGTAAAAACCCTTTTGGGAGAGAATATAGTAAAATAAATAGTATATAAAAACAAAGTGGTTTGGTTATTTGTTTTCATATACAGTGTTCTTGAGTTTAAAAAAGTTCCTCAATCAGCTGCATTTCTTTTTAATATTTTTGGACATTTTAATACATAACTCGTTTATATAATTTACTGTCCCTTTATTTATTTCATTATTTGCACTTCAAAGAATATAAAAAAAAACCAACGTGTGTGTTGGTGTGTGTTAGGTCATACAACATGAATGAGCATCAACCAGGCAGCAGGGAAGAAAAGTAAGTGTGAAGCTTTGTGTGAAATGTATGAGCTTCAGCATCTTCTCCTTATCATACACGAGCAGACACTGACCTTATGTTTTAGATTTAATTTATTTTTCTTGATGTTTGCTTGCATTCTAATTGTATGTTGGTTTGGTAGCTCAACCCAGAACAGTCAGCATGACCATGCTGTAGATATCCCAATGACGAGCAAAGAGTTTGAGGTCGTAATGAACCCCAGCCAAATCTGGTAAGATCCTGATAATATGGTTCTTCTGTGATTCTGTGTTCTGAAATATTGTTGAAAGCGTTTTTTCAGCTCGTTCCAGCTATTGGACATGAAAACTTTTCTTAAACTTACAGAGTAAAGTGCTTTATATCTCAAAGTGGAGTAATGAAAGAGTTAAAGATGGCACAATACTGGTACATATTTCAATGCCATGTCCTAAACATTTAATCTGAAGAAACTAATATTGTTTATTTTGTTTTTATGCCAGTCAGGTGAACAGTGAAAGCTGTAAGATCGATGGCATTACGAGCAACGCGGCTTAACCACTGAATAGGAGCACGATTACCGCACAGAAGGTAAACCTCAAACAGAACAGTGCAGGATAGAAATGAATTTGGACAGATAGATGAGAGGGCTAGATGTTCTGATTTAATTTAGTTTAAATTGTACAGTGCTCTAAACAATGGTAATAAAATATATATTTATTGCCTATAAGTTTATCCAAAAATGATCCAAGTGGATACCAAATATCCACTAAACTAGCTGTTTCTGGTCACACAGGAAGTGTCACAAGACAGATTATATGTAAATAAATGCAGATGTTTCCGAGTTTTTACATTTATTTACCAGCAAGATATTTGATCTAATTATATAGATTTATTTGAATATTTGATTAAATTATATAGATTTATTTAAATATTATAATTGAGTAATCCAGTATAATTGTGTGTTTTATGAGAGTTGTGTAATAGTTAATAATGTGCAGTAGAATGTTTATGCAGATTTTATATTTGCTATTATTTGATGTTTTTTCCATCAGTATCACCCAGAGCATTCCAAGATCAACACATGACTGCAGTTTAGCTTCAGAAATCTGCCTGCTTCTGTCTTTTCTATATTTGCACCTTCCTTGAGAAATTATTCACACCACTCACTGTTGCATTACAGCTTGGATATCAAATTGATTTTATTTGCCAATAATTCAAAAAATATTAAAACAGAAATGATATGCCACTACTGTCAAAGTAAAAAGACCAGGCTCCATTAACTAAAGATTACTGATTATGACCAGGTCTTAATTCAACATAAAAACACAAAGAGGAGTTGAATACCTTCTCAAGGTCCCTGCTTTGTACATCACTTTTGCAAATATTTAATATATATATATAAGCTGAGACATTATATATTATAGTTAAGTAAAAATGTATTTAGCTGACATTTATATTTAGTAGCAATATTCATGTGCAAAAGTGCCAGAAGTATTTGATATTTGTATGTAATGTCTTTGTTTATTTATTTATATGTCTTTTGTTTTCCTATTTGGTTTTAACTGTATGTACATTTCTGCATGTTCTTCCACTAAGAAAAAGCTGCGCGCGTGTGTGTGTGTGTGTGTGTGTGTGTGTGTGTGTGTGTGTGTGTATATATTAATGCTGATCGAAGGACATACAGATAGGGATTAAAAAAATCAAGTGCTGTATATTTAATTTTGCAGAATTCAGAACCAAAAAATCTAAATATCATCTGCAAATAATATAAATAGCACACTTCATTACCCAATCACAAATTAATATAGAACACCGATCAACACTGTCAAATACTGTCACATTTTAGTTCTGTTATTTATTTTATTTATTCAAGCAGGGCCGTGTATATTTAATATATAAGCTATTTTATTTTATTTTTAGAGGGAATTGTTTTGGGACAACTGGTTTACAAAATTGAGAGAAATTCTGGTGCTATTTTGAAAGTACAGTAGCATTAAATCAGGGGGGAAAATGAAGAAAAAATTGCACTGTGTACAGAATGTTAGATCACATTTACTTTTTGAGGTCAGTAAACGTTTTTTTTGCCCTAATATCTTGTTACCTGTAAAACATTTATTTGTATACATGCAGCATTGTATTTTTTTTTTTCTCTTTCTTTTTTTTAACACTATATATCCATTAACAAGCTAAATTTCTGTAAAGCTTCTCTGTGATCTTGGAAAACTAATGTTAATTTATATTAATTTAATATAAATTATTATATATATATATATATATGAGAGAGAGAGAGATACAGTGTTGTGCTCGTTACTAAAAAATAGTAACTAGTTACAGTTACTCGTTACTTCATTCAAAAAGTAACTCCGTTACTTAGTTGATTATTTACACCAAAAAGTAATGCGTTACTGTTAAAAGTAACTTTTTAGTTACTTTTTTAAAGAACCTTCTTTAATGTTCTCATTAATGCCCTTTTATGTGTTATGGTTTATACAAACACAAAACTGACTTAAACAGAGTAATTTTTAAACACTATTTTATTAAAGTCAGAGCAGCAAAAACTGAATATATCACAAGGATTTCTGAAATAAATAACAAAACAAGCTAAATAATATATTCACAATCAAAAACTAAGTGGCTTCTGCTGTTGTGTTGAGCTCTTAAACATGTTCCTTTCACAGCTGAAGTATGAAAACTATCAACAATGTAGAACAGAACACCAGGTTAGCTTCTAGCTTCTAGCATGGGGTTCCTGGAGAAGCTATGGCAGATTGGAGTTGCTGTTTATCGCACTTACATTTGCCTTAAAAGTTTGTGTCTTTATACTTAACTAAAGGGAAATAATGAGCATATTTCCACTTTGAGAAACTCGTCTTGCTCTCGCCTCGACTCGCCATTACTGCCGCACAGACCTGAATAAACGGCGCGTCTTCTTCCTGTTTACAGTGGTTCATCCACCAATCCTACAATGCGACGCTGCTGTAAACAGGTTAGAAATTCATTAATTTAACGGGTAACGCACCATACGGTAACAGTAACAAAGTTACTTTATTTTTAAAAGTAACGCTTTACAGTATTAGTTACTTTTTGTGTGTAACACAAAAGGTGTGTAACCTGATATTAGATGTATAGCTGTAGTTGATACTGAGAGTGGTGTGTACTGAGCTTTAAGTTCTTATTTCTTTGAAGTCCTTATTTAACCATATATATTTCATTGGTTAAATAGGATGGTGCTTTTGAAGAGAGAATAAGAACAACATTTGGAAAAAGAATAAGAGTAACTTTTTAAAACTGTGCTGTTAATGAGCCAATTGTTCAACCTCAAATCCACACTTCTGTACATCAAAGCTTTTAGGTACATTCTTCTTTTTACCAAAAAAATTATTTTTTTGGATAACACCTGAAGAAGGATGTAGAAAGAGGGAGAAAATATTGCCAAGTCGCTCCACACTAATGCAAAAAAGACTGAATGTTGGAATAAAAAAAAAAAAAAGGTGCTTCAAAAAAATTTTTTTCATTCCAGTTTCCAGAATTTTTGTTGTAATTCCACATCAAGGCTGATGGAACAAAAATAAAATAAAAATTTTACATCTTTCATTGACTTCTTTACATGCTGTCCTCAGTTTGTGGCAGAACATTTTTGCATAGACTCTTTTACTTTAACATACCTTTTCATTTTTAGTATTTAGTATTTTAGTATTTATTGCATGCCCTTATTGCCAGTGTTTGTGGATACTGCTGGAGGCTGTAAATTTCCCATTGGGATGAATAAAGTATCTCTTTAGAGAACCACCTATAGCAGGAAAGTTCAGGTGACCCAACACTTTATTGCATTATAGTGTATCTAATTTCATCCGTCCAAAATAAATTAAACGTGATCCGATCACAAGTGAACTATGGACTACTTTTTCCTCTGTCTGTACATGATCCATAGAAAAATATGATTCTTGCTGCTGATGAGAGGTTTGGTCACAGCAGAGTTTTTTCAATCCAAAGGTGAGACACTATGCCAAGACGGATCCTCACCATACACAGCGCTAAACTGATGAGCAATCCCAGCTGCAGTGTTGAACCAGTTTTCATTTAAAGCAGGGGTGTCCAAACTCTAAATATAATGGTCTGTGGCCCTCACATAATATTTGCTTTTAAATGTATTGTACTTTTTAATTTCAACACCAGGTGGCGCTACTCTCTTGAACAAGGCAGCATCTTTACAAAGTAAGATTTTTTTTTTTCTTTCAATTATTTTTTTTCAATTATTAAACGTAATTTACCTGCATTTGATTGATATTAGTGCATTAAAAGTGAGGCAGTATACCTCATGTCTAGTGAATGTCCCAGTCCATATATATATATTTTTAAGTTTGGACACCCCTGGTTTAGAGTCTCAGTATTATCCTGTCCTCTTGTGCATTTGTCCTACATCAGTGACCAGCCTTTTGGGAGATCTTGATTAAATTAGTGTCAGAATAAAGCTCATGTATTCTAGAAAATCACACATTTGGTATGACTAATGACGGAAAGATGGGTCATCACATTGGTGGGCTTTTGCTTGGCAACCTGCCATTTCATTCACCTTCGAGCAGCTCACTATTTTGTGAAGTCAGTGAAAGTTAGAAGTTCAAATAATTAAAGTAAATAAGTACCCTAGTGTCAGATTAATACCAATAACTGGGAGGTATGTGAACGTCTTCTCGAGTTCTTTTTCCAGTGCCTCACATTTTTCTGCCATACATATGCCTTCCAGAGTGACAGTGTTAGTTTGAGGGATTCAGGAAGTGATAGATCTTTACCTGTTGCTTGAAGATAGTCAGGGACTCCGCTGTTCAGACATCTAGGGGAAGTTCATTCCACCACCTCGGTGCCAGAACAGAGAAGAGCCTTGAAGTATCTCTTACCCTGAGAGAAGTTGGCACCAGTCAGGCAGTACTGGAGGATCTCAGGCAGCATGGTGCAGTGTGAGGAGTGATGAGGTCTCTGAGTAAGAGGGTGCTGGTTCTTTTTCTGAGCTTTGTAGACGAACATCAGTGCTTTTATTCTGATACGTGCAGATGCCAGTAAAAGGATGTGGTTTGAGCCAAGATACAGGATGCTGTTCAGTTTTCAGTAACTCATTGAGCTTCTATTAACTTCTCTTTTCAGCAGAAACAAGTGGTCTTGTGTGGTACCTGATTGGCAAATAAAAAGTCGCATGTTTTCTCACCTCCACCCACAAGCTTCTTTGAAAACCCCCCAAAAAAAAGGGGGAAGAGTAACTCATCAGTTTATGCAGACACACACTCATTTCTACGGGTTTCTCTGGAGGACTCCTGCACCGTGAGTACGCTAAAGATATTCACAGAAAAGATACAATCTTATAAGATGTGCAATAGTGTAACTTCAGTAAACACTTCAGTGTGTAAGGAAATAAAGTGTAAAATAGCATGCATGATCTGTACTAGAGGAGAAGTCAGATTTCTGTAGTGATTATAATGATGATGAGTAGTTTCATTATTGTTATTTGATTATTTAATGCTACCACGTGTATTTTGATAAAGTATTGAAAGCTTGTAGCACGTGCTTGGGTTGCCAATATGTGTGTCCACTCGCACGCTGTTTGTTTGTGTGTTTAAGTGTGTATCACCACACCCTCGTTTATTGAATTGAAACAGACAACACAAGAGAAGAGACACATATACAAAAGCAAGTTAAAACAGAAAAAAACAGTTTGCAGTAAACTGATAGTAAACACATTCATCATTTGATTTAGACTTAAAAGAGTGTAAGGTCTTCACTGCTGGCCTGAACACTATCAGAATTACTCAGGTTGTTTAGAGTTTATATCCAATCAGATTTCAGCCTTCATGTCACATAAGGCCAAAAAAAAATGAACAGTGAAGATCTGAATCTAACAAGAGCCATGTTGATTGAAGCTGTTGCTTTAACCATTCAGACTGCAACATGTCCACTCCAAGGCCCCCTAGAAAACATCTGGTCATGTCAGCATTTTCAAATTCTTTTATTGGATGGTCAGAGAGCGGACTACATCTGTACCAAAACTGCAAAAGATTTAATATACATTACCAAAAGTATTCGATTACCCATCCAAATCATTGAAGTCAGGAGTTGAACTCTGCTCCTTAGTTCCAGTGAAAGGAATTGGCATTTTTTCACATGACAATTTCATGCTCTCAACTTTGTGGGAAAAGTTTGTTTCTGTTCCTGTTCCTGTTCCAACATGACTGTGCACCAGTGCACAAATCAAAGTCCATAAGGCCATTACTGAGTTAGTTTGGTGTGGAAGAACCTGACTGGCCTGCACAGAGTCCTGACCTCAACCTGATAGAACACCTTTGGGATGAATTAGAGTGGAGACTGAGATCCTGGTCTTCTCATTCAACGTCTGTGTCTGAGTAAATTACAGACTCATACATGTTTTAAATGTAGTTCTGCCTGAGGGCCCAAATATTTTGGGCATCCAATATTGATTTTCACACTTGTCCCTTGTGCACAGAGAATTCTGTTGTTCAATGTTATGTTGAGAAACATTATTCTGAAATTGTAACACAATTTGTAGACAAGTTCTTTCACAGATTGGTGAAGCTCCACACATATCTACTTCTAAGAGACCCTACCTTTCTAAGTTACACTATTCATCTTACTGACCTGCGTCAATTAAACTCATTAGTTTCAATAAGTTTCTCCAACTGGTTAATTTGAATAACACTTCCACTTCCAGACTGTCCATCCCAACTTGCAGCCATCAAATCAAAATAACCGTATTTTTTTTCCTTAAAATGCTACATTTCCTCAGTTCCAACATTTATTGGTTTATGAGATTTGCAAATCATTTCATTCTGTTTTTGTTTACATTTTACAGTGTCGCAACCTTGCAATTGGTGTTTTATTTGGAAGCTTCTACAGTGGAGGACTTGGGTTTGAGAAGATGTTTGAGCCTCTCTGCATTATCTTAATGGGGTTACTGTGGGCTTTGCTTGCTGGTGTGCATGAAGACAGCATTTTCTTGTTAAGGTGGATTCAGAGATTGATGTCCTGTCTCCTCTACACTCTGTTGGGTCTAGTGGGTGATATTCTGGTAGGTGGATCTCCCTTTCTCTCTCTCTCTCTCTCTCTCTCTCTCGCTCTCGCTCTCGGGTTCTCTCTCTCTCTCTCTCTCTCTCTCTCTCTCTCTCTCTCGGTTTCCCTCGGTTTCTCCCTGAGTGTCTCTGTCTGTTTGTCTTTGTCTGTCTTCCTGGCTTTCTTTCACTCCTGGCATTATTACATGTGTAGCTGTTTACATAAATTTTATATTCATTTTTTCAATCATTTTATACTCATTTATATTTCTGTTTATTTCTTTCCTATCTGTTTTTATTCTTCTTTCAGACTGCTGCTGTGAACGTCACCTGGTCCTGCAGAAACATTTCTGTTGGTAATGGTTACCTCTACTCTGTGCTGCCAAATGTAACTGTTTTACTCAAAAACGATGATTGTGAACAAGCCTGGCACAACAAGGTGAGGCCAAATTAGTGCTGGACAGTGTGACTATACAGCATCAGTGTCATGATAAATCTCAAATCAGTTATTGGGTTTCTTTTTTATATTCTGAGACTTTTTCTGAAAATGTCTTTCTTTTTTTCATTGTTGCTTGACATGAGTCTAAATACAAAGTAATAAATGCATACTTTTTAATGCATACTCTTCACCTATGAATAATCAACAAATACTAAAGCTCAATGCGGTCACAGAATGATGTGTTATGGAATGTTTGTAATCCTCTT
Source organism: Silurus lanzhouensis (assembly GCA_039877035.1). Taxonomy (NCBI): domain Eukaryota; kingdom Metazoa; phylum Chordata; class Actinopteri; order Siluriformes; family Siluridae; genus Silurus; species Silurus lanzhouensis. Next base: position 4,246,437 of record JBCEWE010000191.1, read on the forward strand.
TCATCATCAGAAGTAAACGAGAGATATTTTTATGTAAAAAAAAACAACATCAAAATGGAATGTGTTTTTTGTCTTTTTTTGTTTTTCTTTATTGTAGGCAAAGGAGTTTTTGTCAGATGGGACGCCTTTACATTTTATCAATGAAACTGAGCACCCTCTGGTTGTTGATGCACAAAAAAACAACATTACAGTCTCAGATTGCATTGAGCTTCACCATCTAGTGACCTGTCATGGATTGGGGCAAAAGGTTTCTATTCTTATTTGTACCTTTCTGTGCTTTGAAGTTGTTTGAGAACGATTTACTCATGAATGTCCTTCTCTTTTGCAGTTTGATGTCATTTACCAAGGTTTGTACTGTGTGTGTGTGTGTGTGTGTGTGTGTGTTGGGCAGGTGGTAATAAAGTTCTACCTGGTTGGTGTATATTGTAGTTACATACAGAAAGTGGTATTTCCTGCTGTCACATTCAGCCCACTTTACCTACTGCAATTTATTTCTCTCTTTTGAAGTTTAGTAAGACAAAAAGGAAATACTGAAAAAATGCATAGAATTGTGAACTCTTTTGTCTGCTCTTTTGTGTATTTCCTTCCTTTCTCAAGTAATTAACGACAGCTGGCTAACCCGAACTTTAGAACAGCAATGTGAGTATTTTTGTACATTTTTCTTTTTGCCATTTGAGATGAAATATTAATAAAAATTAGACTGGAGATTTTTAATTGTAATTATGTTTTATGTTTTTAAAAGCTAATGAAAGCATCCTAGTCTCTGTTCTTATTCCTGTCCTGGTGTTGCTAATCTTAATCGCGGTGGTCCTGATTGGAATCCGCTGCAACAGGAATCAAAGGTAAATCTGAATCGACCTCGGAGCGGCAGCTCAAATTATATGGCCTGATTTATTGTTGTTCTTGTGTGTCATGTTTTAGAATCTTCAGTATATGTTATAATTTTTATATATAATTTATATTCTTTTTTTTATTACATATTGTTCTAATTTTTCTGGAATGAAATGCATGTAGTTGACGGTTTATCTTTAACAGTTCAAAGTGCTTTACAGAAATTTTACATTTACAACTTTTATGCAACTGAGCAGGTTAGGATTAAGGGCCTTGCTCAAGGGCCCAGCAGTCTTGGTCCTGCTGGGCTTTGAACTCATGACCTTCTGGTCTAAGTTCAACATCTTAACACCCTCCCCAATGCTGTGGCATCTCTTTCAATAAATACATCTTAATACTGGTTTACTTGGTCAAAGACAAGGAACATAGAAATGTTTATGAAAAGTTTTTATATAAAATTATAATTAAGATTAAATTTAAAGTAAAACAAACATTAATGTAAACCTGTTTGTGTGTGTTTGTGTGTGTTTGTGTGTGTTTGTGTGTTAGGTCATACAATTTTGACGATCCTCATCCAAACAATCAAACTTGTCACATGGAAACTACAGGAATGTAAGAGCTTTCGCATCTTCTCTTCATCCACACAATAACTTCTTTTCTTTCCATTTTGGTTTTCTTTACAAAGCCACATTTTTAACCCACACAAACTGACATGTACTTGCATGCCTGGTTGCATATACACTTTTATGCCAAAAAGTGTGTGGACACCTGACCATAAGATTGGTATGAGAATCTTTTTGCACATCCCATTCCACACTGATACCCATTTACTGTTATAATATATAATAATAACCTCCACTCTTCTGTGAAGATATTGAAATGTGCTTATGAAGATGTTTGAGATTTCATTCAGCCATGAGGGTGTTAGTAAAGTCAGGCACTGATGTAGGTGAGGAGACCTGGGGTGCAGTCAGTGTTCATATTCATCCCAAAGCTGTTCAATAGGGTCAGATATTTTAGCTGCAAGTTCATTTTCATATGAGGATTGTCACCTTCTGAACCTTTTCTTTTGCATCATAAAGCTGACTTTGGATTTGCTCGAATCTTCACACCATCTCTGACATTTCTGCATCCACACCATTTCTCAAACAAATAACTTTTTATGCTTCCCCATAATCAACATTTTAGAGAACTCTCATTTGCATATTATTGCACTTTAAGAGGATGGGAGATCATTTAGGTCCCATCTGTGAGATTTTATCTCAGATTTCCTGGAAACGCTCAAACAAACAGTGTATGATTTTTCTCAGTTCTCAGTTTTTTTTGTGGTCAATTGTTCACCACTTATATGCAAATCTTATCATCACACTTTGTGGCAGATCACGTCTGGGGGAAGGGGGTGATGCAATAACTATATACATTATTACACACATGTTTGCTATGAATAGATTCAGTAAACCAAAGTGCACAGATTGAACGACTCGGATGCATGAACACACACATTATTACTCATTCTTGTGAATTTGATTAGAACCGTGTCACAATCCGGAGTCAACCATCATGTGGTCGACGACATCGAGTGACACCTGTCCTGAATAGCTGATTGAAAGAAATATTGTTTGTTTGTTTTAGTGTAGACGATGCTGAGCATGCGAACGGTAACGGCTTTGTGAGTAATGGTGCTTCGAATGGAGCTGCTCAACCACATACAGGCGACACTGTTACAAGGTAAACTGTAGTTCTGAGAAACAGAAAAGGACAGGATGTAAACTAATTATAGATAGATGAGAGGAGGTTGATGATAACTAAAGAAATTGGGTTGCCAAAGCCACTATTTTGATCAATCAGTTCACATTGTTCCTCAATGAATAATATAGTAGTCACTATTATACAGCATCTTAAACATGTGATATCAATATACTACATTTTATCTGAACAGATGATCAGATGAAACATGATGTTATTAACTCCAGAGTAGAAATAGTCAAACAAAGTGTTTGTGACAACACTATTATAGTTATATTAAACAGAATGTATGTGCAGACTGTATGTTTTCTATTACTTGATTATAATGTTTCTTTCCTGTGTTTTGTCCATCAGGAATGAGTAACCAGATCACTCCAAGATCTAGTGATGATTACGTTCTTGCTTCAGAGCCATCCTGTCTTCTAAAGCCTGTTCTGAAGGAGTCCACAACACGTCTGCAAGCAATCATTCTAAAGTAGTACTAAAAGGTCAAACAGTATAGATCAGATTTGGGTTATAAAAACATTTCCTAGGGTTTTGGGAAACACTTTGAAAGGTTTCTGTAGCTTCTGTAGATTTTTGTAATCCCCAGTATTACCCAGCGGCCACTCTTGGGCCCTTAACACTGTGTGTCTAAGGAATGTTGTGTCATGGCTGACGCTGCGCTCTGACACCAGCTACCCAACATCCCTGGAGTATCCGAAGAAAAAATGTCACAGTAATGTACATGTGACAAGTAAAAAAAGCACTTACCTTAAAAATATTGCCAAGTCATGCTACGCTGAAGGCCTCTTATACAGAAAAACAAAGATCTCGAGTTCAAATCCCATTACCACTAAGCTGCCATTGGTGGGCCGTTAAGCAAAGATATTAACCAGCAACTGATCAGTTGTCTCTCTGGTTAAGGGCTTTTACAGAATGTTGTGAATGTACATCGAAAGGCAAATTAGTGACCACATTTAGAGAAGTGGATACGATGTTGGATTTTTGATCAGAAGGTCATGGGTTTAAACCCAAGCTGCATCTGTATAACTGCGATAACTGTAAAGGCCACTGCCAAATGCAGTAAATGTACAATTATTTTCACTAATATAATACATAGGTGCTTAATATATGTAACAGTAATAATTCAGTGATTTATTATACATTTTTAATATTTAGATTTATTTATATGAATGTAAAAAAAATAAATAAAAAAAGCTGATTAGAAAATGGCAAAGCTTATCCGGCTTGCTTTAATAATAATAAAAAATTTTTTTTATAAAAAAAGATAATTAATTTTTGACAATTTGAATAAAATATGTATTTATTTTTTTGAATAACTTCAATGAAAAAAGATGGAATTCCACCTAAGTTGCTCTTATGGTGTGGAATGACACTAAACTGGGTGCTAAGGAAGTGATTCAGATTTTTAACAAGTGGTTCTACAAGTGGTTTTATTGTTTGCGGGCCGTTTGTAAATCACTGCTGGAGAATTTGGTTTTTTTTGTGTCAACCGTTTTAATGAGCTTTAATATTTCTAACAACCGAAACTCTTCAGAACAGAAAGAACTGACGGTTTTCTTCGTTTTGGTGCTTTCAAGAAACAAAAAAATGGAAAATGATGTTTTTATATTTACATATTGTTTATGGAAGCTACAGATGTTCCACAATACATTTTAGCTTTCAGAGTTGAATGTATTAAAATTGCAATATTTTGTATATGAATTGCAATTAAACGTATAACTTTAAAAAAAATGTTAATATTATTGTCATGACACGTATGAATCCAATGTATTTTCTAAAATTATGATTGTGAACCGTATTTATTTCTTTTAAATAATAAGGATCCACTTGAAAAACTTGTTCAATACACCAATGTTGATGTGCACAATCTTGGTTTTTTGTGTGTGTGTGTGTGTGTGTGTGTTTTACTACACAAACACCAGCAAAGGCAGTGAAATTCATATCAATCTTTATTTTGTATTTAGAAATTTAGCGCGACGAATCTTTTCCTGGCTTTGCCTTCCATGCGTCCCCCCCCTGCACGGCCTGCGCTCTTCACGATGGGCTGAAATGGAGCTTTTACATAAAGTGCTTCTGCCAACCAGCTTTTCTTTCATCTTCTTTTTTTTTTTTTTGCGATAGAAAAACAATAATACAGACATGTGGTAGTGGACAAAAAGATAAAAAAAAAAAATCATCCCATGGCTCACATGATGAGGGTGAAAGAGTGAAGAGAAAGTGAATCTTTAAAAAACAAAAAGAAAAAAATAAAGAGAGAGAGGGAGAGAGAAAGGGATGGAGAGAGAGTTCAGTGAGCACGCTCAGCCCAGAATGAGGCTGGATTTTCCACCAGGAGGGTTTCTTCGTCCAGAGGAGGCACCAGAGGGCTGTTTCTGCTCCACCTCCTTCTGCTGCTGCTGCTGCTGCTCAGGCTGTTCCTCAGGGGCTTCGGTTTCCTCAAACTGATCTACACACACACACACACGCACACACACACACACACACACACACACACACACACACACACACACACACAGAGTCATTTGCTAACTCTTATCCTATTTCTCATATATATATATATTTTTTTACTTTTTACAAGTTTACTACGTTGACAATAAAAGGTTACTACACAGGCTATGCTACACTTAGTCCGAATTCTCTCACTAGATCAGATTGCTTTAGCTCGATTAGACTTCCCTCTCTAGGTTAGATTTCTCTCACCAGATTAGATTTCTTGCAGCAAATATGACTTCTCTCTCTAGGTTACATTTCTCTTCACATATCCTACTAACAGTGTTTCCAGATCACTCAAACATTAAACCATTGAATAATTGCGATGCTTCAGGAACCCAACATTCACTTTCACACGTTTTATGAGAGAAAATATGATCATCTAGTCACCGATTATCCAGAATTTGTAGTACGGACCGCATTTACAGATTGTAAGACATTACTGTCGCTAGAACATTCTGCTAGTTTATAAAACTGATGAACGTTCACGATGATGGTGAAATCAGTCCGCATTTATTTTAGGCTCACAGCTGACCGTACACGGGTTTGATGAATAAAAGTCAGTATTTTCCACAGCGTCTGTAACAGAGACGCTATTTACCTTAATGTGCATCATGTGCTGCTGTTTATTTGCCACAGAGAAACAGAGGGAACAGGAGCAAGAGAAGGGAAGGAGGAAGGGTGGGAGAGAGAGAGAGAGAGAGGGAGGAAGGGAGTGGAACGCTATTTGAGAGTGATTAGGAGCTTGATGAGGCAAAAACACTCACCATGATTTACTTGCTCGTAGTTTTCCTCCTGTGGTAAAAAAAAGAAGAAAAAAAGAGAGAACATTTAGAAACTCACTGCCAGTGTTTTCACTCAGCTGGTAAAGTCCTGTCTGAGCAGAAATCTCAGGCTTTTAACTGTGAACACATCTTCTTGGACACTGCATGTGTGTATGTGTATAGAAGCTGAAAAGTAATGACTTTGGCCAATTTACTAATTTATTCGTTTTATAGCAGCGTGCTCCACGTTTCACAATTCACAGAATAGACTAAACACCAGAAGAGCTGCGTGTACACACACATTAAAACATGTCTTTGTGAGTTATGCGCTGTTATTGCCTCTGACGAAGCTTGGAGAGGGACTCGAGAGAGGAGCAGCTACGGATTGATATAATAACTGCTCTCCGTTTAGGGTTATGAGGCGACCGCTCGGGTTATGAACCCAATATCACGAGTCAGAAATGAATTGTCGTGGGTTATAAGGGTTATAAACCAATAGTGTGAGTTATGAACCAATAAAATGGGTCTGAAGCAATTGCATCATACGACATGAACCAGTGGTACAGGTTATAAATCAGTAGCTTGGGTAAAGAACCAATTGTAGAGTTGATCAATCAAGTTAAGGGTTATGGACCAACCACGACGCAGGTGGTTGGTCCATAATATGAACCAATAAAAGAGACTGTAGCACAGTAATACAGCTTACGAGTCCATTATCAGAGTTATGAACCAGTCGTAGGACTGTGTATTTATTATGCCCTCCTGTATTTTTCTCACACTCTCTCTCTGTTCTGGACTCACCATGGATTTGTCTGGGTGTTCAGAGTTGTCTAGGTAGATTGGTGGTTGGTGGCACCGCCTCAGTGGGGCAGAATGTTCCCCACACAGCACTCCGGTCGCTTCGCCACCTGCAAGAATAACATTAGAGGCATCATTAGAATGCAAAGATAAGATGTGCTCGACAAATATGTCCTTCAAACATTAGTGGGTTTAATGTTCCTCCCATGTTTACCAAGATCTCTGTCAAGAAGCTGACATGACCCTTTTGGAGGAACTTCACATGGCTATTTTACATAACATTGGTCTATGAAAGTTCTTCCAGACTTTTTTGGTTTTACAATAAAACAATGACACACTTATCAGACTTGTAATTGAAATATAAACCAAATGCAGTTTCGTTTATACAAAATGATACATCATCACTGGTGATGATTCAATCCAAAAGCTTATGTATCGGTTTTTGGTTCATGAACCAATCATAAAGGTTATGAATCAGTCATAGAGGTTATGAAGCAACTGTGTGGGTTAAAACTCATATTTGTTCGGTATATGAGTTTATAACTGTATGGGTTATAAACCAACCAAATGGTCTTTAAACCAATCGTATGGGTTATATACCAATCATACAAGCCATAAACAAATCCGTTGAGTTATAGATCAATCAAATGGGATATAAACCCATCGTAAGAGTAATAAACCAATCACATGGGTTATAAACCAATAGTATGGGCTATAAACCGATCATACGGATTTTAACCAACAGTATGGGTTACAAACCAATCAAATAGGGTTATACCAATCGTATGGGTTATAAACAAGTTATAGACCAATCAAACAGGATATAAACCAATCATATGAGTTACAAACCAATCATATGGGTTATATACCAAATCAAATTTCTGAAAAAATAACACCCTGAAACGATGAAATTAGTTTTAATGACTGATTTTAAATGTTGTATCCATCAACAAATTGGATGCATTTCATTAATAACTGCTTGATTACTCCCATCAATATCGAAAAAAAAAAAAAAAATCATAATGTAAATGACCCCAATTCTCGAGGAATGTCCTGTATCATGATTCTCAAGTTCTCATCCCACGTTGACCCCTAACAAGGTCTGATATTGCAGGTCAAACCTAAAAATGATTAAAACTGCATAATGACTGTAAAAGCATGAGCGAAGCCCAGACTGCTAATAAAGATGTTTGATGGCGTGACACAGAATCGAGTGAACCCGGGGTGTTGAGAGTGCACCGTCTCTGCACTCTCATTACGATGAGAGCTTTAGCAGTCCCTTCTCTCCGTCTCTCTGTGAGGAAAGAATGAGCCACGTTTTTCCACTGGTTCACCCCAGTAAGATTTAGTGCGTTTTCATGACGCTGCGAGTCGTGTTTAAGTCATCAGAAACTCTCCTGACTGAACGATACTGGCTATGTGGTTTGCCTCAAACTGTGGACGAGGCGGTTGGATTCTGGATTCTGATTGGTCAGAAGTTTTAGATTCGGTTCCTATAACAGCAGCTCTGACACTAGTCATCCGCAGGGGACAGGAAGTGGTTTACAGCTGCTATAGTGTAAGTGATAAGAAGTTGTTTAGCAAATTTTTAGTGTAACTATAAAGGGATACAAATTATGAGGTGTTTATATTTAGCTAGTCTTTCTGGCGTCCCTACTTACATCCTGGTTCATTGCAACGCTCTACCTTGGGAAGGAGATCTCCTCAATTAGGGGCCACTCTGTGAAGCTGGGGATGGCCTGAAGATCCATGAAGTTTCTGAGCAACTCAAGAACTTCTGTAATTCTTTGTTTCGAAACGCGTCAAACACCTTCTGCGATTTGTGTCAAATACCCGCAATGGTGTGGATTGTTTTCCGACTATCATTATGCACAAGTTGCCTAAAGGTTTCGACATTTTTGGGTGGTTGAGCTCGGTGAAGGTCTTCCTGATCTCTCGAACGTCTTCCAGTGACGTTCCTCCTTTCTTCAAGCTTACAAAACACCTCGAACGGCTTGTTGCAGCATCGCCGTCTGACAAACGTATGTCGTATTAAACGCCGTTGTGGCAGATTTGCCCGCAGAATTTTTTGATGTTGTTCTAACTTGCTGTTAGTGAAGGAATCGCACACGTGGTAACGCACCAGTTAGCACTATTTAGTCTCGAATCTTTTTAATACCACCTTGTATTATATATTCTGTGAAATTTCTGATTTTGCTCCTCCAGAACGAAGGACAACAACCTATGCAGTCGGCTCTCTCACTCTATATGTAATTTTTTGAGAATGGCGAACTTCCAGCCAATCAGAAACGAGTATTCAAACAGACCATAGTAAAAAAGAATCAACTTCAAAGTGGTAACAGAAACTCTGTTTCCTCACACCGCCCTGTCAAATAATAATTTCCTGTAACCACAGAGTATATCATTCTTTACTCTGTAATACACTTGATCTCCACGACCTCTCAGATGTAGTAACTGATCGAGGGAGTCATTATGAATGCGATGATTGTTTCCGATACATTTTACAGTCAGACTGAAAGAAAATATCTGGAATTTCTCTCTTCGTGATTTGAATACTACTACCAAACACTAGCACCCTTATGAGGACAAAGCTGCAGTATGAGTACACAAGTGCACACCTCCTCCAGAAACCCCCGACATCTGTGTTTAAGCTCTGGGTCGTAACACACACACGCGCACACACACACAAACGTGCACCCACGCTGAACGTCTTCCCACGAAAAGCAGTGATTAGGCCACAAAGAGCTCTCTGAAACGCGACAGCAGCTCCGCTAGATAATGAACTTTAACTGGAGTTCCACTGAGACGCCATTGTGTCTCGCTCTCTACAGATGAGTGTGTGCTGATAATGTGTCTCTCACACACACACACACACACACACACACACACACACACACACACACACACACACACACACACACACACACACACACACACACACAGGGTCTGTACCTGTTTTGCATTAGCATGTAAAAACATACATGATGATTATCTTGAGCTTCATCAGCTCATATCATCCATCACATACCTGTCTCACTTTCAGTCTATTTATCCGTCTGTCTGTCTGTCTGGCAGCTTTCCCGTTCTGTCGCTTCCTTTTCATTTCTCTCCCTTTTTCATTCTGCCAGTCTCATTCATGTCAGTCTTCTTCGCTCTCTTCTAGTCTGTCTGTCTCGTTATCTGTCTGTCTGTCTCACTTTCTTTCTGTCTTCCAGCCTTCCATGATTTTCCACCCTTTTCTTTTTTCTCTCCTTTCTTCCTGGCTCTTTTTCATTTTGTCCTTCATCTTCAACCCTTTCTCTTATTTTCTCCATCATCCTTTCATTCCTCGATAATTTTTTAGCCTCTAATTTCATTCTCATATCCTATCGTCTGTTTGTCACCTCTGTCTGGTTTCCTGAGTATCACTTTCTAAATCACTCTCTCACTCTCACTTGCAAGATTTCTTACAGTCATCCCCGCTTTTTTCTTTTATTCCCCTCTGCTTTCTCATTGTTTTTGTTTATGGCTTCCTCTTTTTCTGCATGTCGCTCCCTCCTTTATTGCCTTTATTGCTCGTCTGTCCCTGTCTGCTTTTGTATTTCATTTTGTCCGTCTGCTTTTTTTTCTCTCTCCGTCCTTCTGCCTCTCACTTTCTTTCTTTTATTTTCTTTGTCCTTTCCATCTCTGTCCATCTTCTGTATTTCTCTCATAGCCTCAATTTCATTCATACCCGTGTTTGTACGCTAGTCGTTTTGTCACTGTATGACCCTGTGTTTGCCTTTGTCCTCTATCCACATCCACACACACACACACACACACACACACACACACACACACACACACACACACACACACACACACACACACACACACCATTTCCTCTGCTCATTTCCCCCTGCTGTGTGTGTGTTGTGTGTCTGGAAGCTGCTGAGGTTTCCTGCTCTGCCTTCACCTGCCAAAGCCAGGCTCATGAGGAACCTCAGATTAGTGCCATCTCTGACTAACTACACACACACACACACACACACACACACACACACACACACACACACACACACACACACACACACACACACATATAAACAGCTGAATGTTTATGAAGCATCTGCTCCACACACAGCCCTAATGGTAGGACCCACACACTTAGTGTGTAGAATGCTTTTTAGGTGAAATCACGGCGTTGTGTTTTCCATCATCCACCTCAGCGCTCTTACACACCAGGAAGTGGGGCTGAGTAACCAGACCATGAGGTCATCTCGACTGGAAATGACCGACGCACATGCACACACCAGTGTCTGAAGTGCGAACAGGTTCACGACGCAGGCAGGAAGCCCAGATGAACCCCTGAAGGCCTGTGTGCTTTACAGTGCAGGGCAACAGGAAGTGTGCTGCTTTGTGCGCTGTTGATTTCCTGTCTCAACACCTAAGATGGGTTTTATTTCATGTGGTTTTGGTGCTGAATCAGACTCTTGCTATTAAACTTACCACAGGGTTTATTATGAAAGTGGTGATATGAACTCGTAGTGTATAGTAGTCTAAACAATTCTATATTTATATGTTTTATCTGATGTGGAACGTCCAGAAAGCAGTTACAGGTAGTCCACGACTGGAGAATGGCTGCTGCAATTCCTTAAGCGGCCTCTAGAGGCTTCATTGTTTGTTTTTACCCACGAGACTGCACGCTGCACAGAGAGCGCTATATTATATTTATCATTTATAATGTATTATTTATATAATATTTATTAAAGAATATATTTCAATTTATTACATTTTCATGATTTAGTACAAGTTCTGTACTATTCTACGTTTTTTAGTTTCTTTTTAATCAGTATCCATTTTTAAATCTATCGGTCGATTAATCGGTTGGCGGCAAATACGATCCGACCTCGCTATGGGGAAAATCCAGTATCAGTCTATCTCTCGTTCCGATGACCCCGTCGTAACTTGAGAATTGTGATCATTATGGGGTAGTGTGTTTAAATATTTACTTTCAAAACTTTTAAATATTATTACAGTTTTGTCATAACGTTATTATCATCGTGAGATCGGATAAATCGTAAGTTGTACCATCGTAACTCTGGGACCATCTGTTGTTAACATCAGCTGCTACTTAGTTAAAAAAAAAAAAAAAAAGCTTTTCACAAGCTCCGTGACACACACACACACACACACACACACACCCACACCGAGCCATGCGAAAGCGTCATCACATGATCTTCGCATTCCTGAGCAAACAAGGAAATGATTCAACAGAGAAATCACTTTCGAGAGTAGCTTCCTCCTCTGAATGGATCTGGAGGCATCTGACGTCACTTCTGGTAACCAGGGTGGCCGTTGTATGTCCTGGGCTATGACCCTGAGAGGGAGAGTGTGTGTGTGTGTGTGTGTGTGTATATATACCAGGTGGGTTGTTCCTCCGATGGGCGTGAGGGTCCTCAGGCTCGGCGAAGATGTTGGAGGCCATTCTGTTCTTGCGCACCGGTCTTTCCTCGTCTGATCCGAAGCAAATGTTGGAGGCTCCGCCGGGAGGCCGCAAAACCCTGCGGAGGGAAGAGAAAAATACAATAAACACAAAGAGTTTGCGCCTGTAGCTGGTTTACTTGCATGAGTCATGAGTTCAAATCCCAGTCACACTAAGATCCCAATCCTGGGCCCCTGAGCAAGGCCCTTAACCCCATAGCTGCTCAGATGTATGAATGAGATAAATGTGACGTGTGGCGTCTGCTAAATATATAAGATTTTATCAAAACTCTGATGCACTTCGATGCTGGAACTAAGCAGGTTCTCAAATACCACAACCTACTGCACTACAAACATCGGCTGAGATAAATATCAATGATTTATATAATAAATCTCCCTCCTTTCACCCTCTCCTTCAGTCTCAAACTTTTCTCCCCTTTTTTAGTCTCTCTCGCTTTAATTCTGTCTCTCCTTCAGCCTCTTCTCTCCTTTTCAATCTACTGTGCTCTTTTCCAGTCTCTCTTTCAATCCGTCTTTTTCAGCCTCAACCATTTCTCCCATTTTCAGTCAGCCTCTTTTTTCAGTCTCTTTGTGTCCCTCTTCTCCCTGGCTCTCTCTTTCATTTGGTCCTCCAACTTATTCTCCCATTTTTAGCCTCTCTTTCTTCATAATTCTTTCAATCCTTCCACATTTTTTAGCCTTAATCTTTCTCACATCTCACGCCATTCTGATTACCTGTCTCTCTCTTTTTAAATCTCTCCATCACCAAACACGAGGTGCAGAGGAACATACGGAAACCACATTTACATTTATGGTCTTATCCAAAGAGACTTATCTCATTCAATAATTGACGCGAGCAGTTGAGGGATAAGGGTCTTGCTCATGGGCTCACAACCTTCTGATTAGAAGTTTAGCATCATAACCACTGAGCTACCACTTTCCACAGACACAACTGGGTAAACAACAGGCGAACACAGTACGGTAACAAAACCGATGAAAATACAGGGGTGGGGTCAGGATCACAACCAAATCCGAGACCCATGGCACCATTTGGGAAAAAGAGTCAAAACATTTATAAATAAACACAAAACTATACTCTATTGCAGACACACTTCATTTCATAGCCGAACCTCTTGCAATGAGCCTAACACGATTATTTCCTTTGACACAAGGTAATTAACCAGACATTTATTATTACATTACATTACCACAGTCTGGTCAATTAACCAGCATATCAGACTGAACTGTAATAATTAGATCATCTTGACATGTAAAACTTGTATTTATAATGCAACCATACACACATCACTCATAGCTTATATCTATCGTATATCTAATGATCGTAAATTCAAAATCCTAAAACCGGCAAGACGCAACAGTGGTGTGAAGTATTTGAGTAAATGTACTTCGGTAATTTTTTGCCTACTTTCTAGATTTATTGAGTATCAAAGATACGAGCACATACAACTACATTTATGATTCAATATATGTACTTTTAAAAATGGACTGACTGTTACCTATTATATTGTTCAAAAGAGGTGATATTTGCTATTTTATTCTATTATATATTTACTTAAGTACATTTTTTACTTAAGTAATGAATTTTTAGTACTTAAGTAATGTTTTACCTACTTTCTAGTTTTATTGAGTATCAAAGATATAAGCAATTTTTATTCTCTACTTAACTACAATTATGATTTAATACATGTTCTTTATACTCCACTGTATTTTAACATGCTCAAAAGAGTTGATATTTACTTTCATTTGATTTGTACATTATATACTGGAGGTTCTTCAACTTTGTCACATGATACTGTAATTATATTTGTTAATTAAAGATCCCTTGTTGATAATTTTTTCTAGCAACTTGTTTGACGTTTGTTTCGTTCTGCCGTGTTGAAGACGCTGTTGTGTTGATGGTTAATGCAGTGTTAATGAGGTGTACAATTTGATTTGCATTTTAGGAAATGAAACCTCAAATCGACTGTTTTTGACTTTTCACTATCGTGTCTTGGTATGGAGGACGAGTGCAATATGAGTCAAATACTCGAGTCGTGTTCAAATCCACTTTTACTCAAATCATATAGGAATTGGTGATGTTTAACTTGGGTAAGTTTTTTACTCGAGTATGGTTTTTGAAGGTATTCTTTACACCTCTGCTGGAAACTAAGCTGCTCAGTGGATATAAGAGATAAATGTGAATATCCTGTGAAATATTACCTTTTTATTACAGCAATGGGGCTGAAGAGTAAAGACCTTTATAAACGATAAAATTCATAAGAATTATTCAATTTATTAATTTATTCTATTCCTCAGTTACAGTTGCACCTGTGTGGAAAAAGAATGTGTGTGTGTGTGTGTGTGTGTGTGTGTGTGTGTGTGTATGTGGTACCCAGGTGTGTGGATCTCCAGCCTAATGTGTTTTCACATTTAAATGCTCATGAGAATACAAATCCGTCTCTTTGGAAAGAAATTTGAGACAGTCACTGTCTTGGCTGATAAATTACATTTGTAAAAGGAAAAAATCGCTTCATTTTTTGGCCCGTTACTTAAAAATCGGTGCACACGTGTACACACACACACACACACACACACACACACACACACACGCTAATGGAGAAAACGGGGTGCCGTCTTACATTTGTGGGCGTGCTGACATTACGGGAATGAAACAGCTGCAGGGGACGCCGGCTAACATCATCAAAAAGATTTAAGGGAGTTAATACTGGACCCGAGGGAGTGGGTCCACACACACACACACACACACACACACACACACACACACACACACACACACACACACACACACACACCAACCAGACTGACCACTACAGGGGACAGTTAACATAAGCTGGGAGTGTCTCTACTCCCCAAGCCCTTCTGTCTCTTTATCACACACACACACACACACACACACACACACACACACACACACACACACACACACACAGTACAGCTGACCCAAGCCACACCAAATGGAGATTCCTGTGTCAGACGAGTTTCATCTATCCGGACAGCACCCCTCGGGGATCGCTCCAGCTTTAACGACCAATCAAATATTCGATTCACCTCAGCGATGAGAGAAGGAGGAAGTCCAGGCTACGTCCCAATCCACACACTTTAAATAAAAAGTCGAGCTCGGGCAGAATCTAATCGATTAGGTGTCAAAACCCGAATCGTGTGCATGACGGGTCAGTTAATTTGAGTCCTGTGTCTCTGGAGACTCGTGTACATGAAATCGCAAACTACTAAAATCTCATATCAATAGATCAATATCATAACAGGCAAAAACTAGCATAAAGAAACCAGACTTTATATCTAATTTATTCAGAGGAAATTTTATTCCAGAACTGCTAGCAAAAATTTAAAAAATTCCTTTCAAATCTTGCGTGGGCGGATTTTACTTCAGTACGTTCTACATCTAATTTATTTTCTACTACACTGAATAAACAATGCTCTCATTGGAGTTCGGTTGAAGAACCTGACAGAAAAAAATTTATACAACGAGATATTATGTAGAGCTAGCCGATCGTAACACGGCAACGGGGTTGGGTCATCATACGTAGCTAAATAACTAGCTTCATGGTTAGCTGAGATTACTTCATCAATCCAAACAATAGATACAGTAAGGTTGAGTTGCACATGCTTTAGACAGCAAGCAAAATGAATGATTAAGGTGATGAGACCATCTTCAGTATTCCAATTCCATCTATTAAAACGGACTGGGATACGAGCATTTCCCTCAGATGTGTTGATAAAATATTAACCATCACCGCCAATCATATATAATAAATAAAGTTAAGGTTAGGTTAAACAAATTGGTTATTTTACATAACATTCAGATTTAACCATCTGTAGTTCATACAAACAACAAAGGCAATTAGCTGCTATACAGGAGTTACACAATAAAAATGCTGATCTGAAATGACACACGAGTTTGTCAAGAAAACAAATTCCAAACACTAACAACGTTTTCATAAATGACACTTTATTCCATTGTGGTTACATTTGGAAGATCTGACTTTTCTGATTTATGTTATAGCAGCTACAAACGCTCAGATTTCCTGTAGTTAATAAGACAAAAAAATATTAAAAACGTCTCGATGTGCTCACGTGAACCCCGATGTCAGAAGAGTAACAGTACAGCCTTACCTCTGAGTGTTACAAAGTGCTGACACTGGAGACTCCTTCCTCACGCATTACATTTTTCTAGTATAAAGTCGAGGACGTACTCAAACACGCGTATTAATACAAACACATTGATCACATTAAAAGCTGCCGTTAAGGAAAATCCATCACCACTATCACCTCCTGACCAATCGGAATCCAGAATCCGACAGTGTATCCGTGTATTGAGTATAGTTAGATAGCTAGTAAAGCAATAATAGAAATAGCTGAAGGTTTAGTGGAGTTCTTTATAAAGTCCTCACCAGCTGACACACACACACACACACACACACACACACACACACACACAGCTGTTCTAATCCGAAGCATTTCACAGCCTCCCTTATTTGGGAATTTTTCAAAATAAATTAGATTCATATCCACAGATCTACAGGTTTAAGCGTTTATCTTGAGCTTCAGCTCGTTACCGGTTACATGAACTCGACTTCACCTTGCTGCCTGCACCAAATCTTTAGCTTTCATCCTAAGAGGTTAAATTTTTTCCCCTCCCGAGACCCCACCCTACTGCGAGGACACAATATTTTCCAGCGACAAAACAGAAGACTCGAATAAACCCTGCTGTACTGGGTTATACTCCAGTCATAACCAGGATTTACCTCAGATTTGAGTTGTATCGAGGGAGGAATATTTAATCCACAGATTTAAAAAAACACATCAAACTTTTTTTTTTTTACCAGGGTTTGGGTTGCGGCCTGACCACATTCCTACATATCCACTATCACATCACTTTACCATATATTCAATTACAATTGATACAATTAAGTGTTTGATGGCGCAAGTCAAAGCGGCAGCAAGGTGAAGTCAAATCTGGAAATCAACATGTTGCATCAAAGAGGTGATTCTACAAGTCGGATAGATGAAGATGCACCAGAACAGAATCGATATGTGTATAAATATGTATGTAGTTCAAGAAAATAACTGTATAAAACTCAAATAAACAAAAATATGGACTAAACAACTCAAATGGATTCACAGGCCTTATTTATAATATCTCCTCGGTTATTGGTTATTAGAAGAAAGTTAACAATTATGCATTTGCTCAGTATAAAAATTCACTTTGTAACATCTGGCATGGAAAATGTTAATAAAATAAGGCAAGGCTTTGAATGTAGGAGAAAAAATCCCATAAAAGGAGAACCCTGAGGCCTCAAAGATGGAGGTGTTTTTAAGTCCAAAACATCACACGATGACACGTGGGGTATTTCCTTAGTGTGAAATGTGAACATTTGACGCCATTGAAATGTTTTTTAGGGGTTTTTTTTTTTTGGGACGAAGACAAAATGTCAAAAAAAAAAAAAAAAAAAAGGAAGGAAACCTTTAGCTGGACCTCAGAGGGGCGAGATGAAGGGAGAAGGTGGCTGGTTGCCAGGGAGATTTGTGTAGCCACAGAGATTTAGATAGAAAAAAAATAGTCCTTTATTCCATTTTACTGAATTTATGACTCTATTGAAATGGAATATATCACCTTTGCAATTAAAAAATGTGTATTAAAAGGGTGGATACCAACCAAATCCATAGACATCCAAGAAAATAAGTGGAATATCCCAACATTCTGCATGCGTCTGGATTATTATCACACTGTTTATTTGTATGTATAGATTTAAAAATTGGGATTAAATCGCTTTATTTGTTTTCCCTTCATAAAAAAAAAGAGCCTTAATTTTTTTTTTTTTTTTGCCGTTCGTCATCTGATACTAAAACCCACAAAATCTGATCATCCGACGGATTAAAGCATCATTCATCCGATAATAAATCACGCCCACGAGTCCAATCTCTAATCCGATCTCAATCCCTGATTGTTCTTTTGTGTGTTTTTTGTGTATTATTTACCTGGAGCTGTTTTTTGCGCTAGGGTCCATCCCCTGGAAAGTAGTCGTCGTTGTCATGTCGGGCAGGATTAAAAATGGAGTTAATAATAATAATACAAAAGAGAAAACCTGATCTTAAACGCGTTTAAAGCCAAATCTAGCAACCAAAAACGTGTAAAAAAAAACGCTTTATATCCAGCACGCATGGACTCCACCCGACTCGGGATGAATAGGGAATCTGGGCAGCCGTTCTTTTTTTTTTCTGCTCGAGTTTCAACGCCAGCCCACTTTGACCCGCCCACTAGATCAACGTGCGTTCTGATTGGTCAAGATAAAAGGAATTCGAGATTTGATTGGAGGATTTTCACGTCGCTTAAAGACGCTCTGGGGAGGGTGGGTTTTTTTGCCCTCATTCCTCTGAAATGACAGGCGGTGATGCAGCGTCCATTACAGTGCTGTATAAACAATTATATATATAAATATCATGTTTTTAAAATAAAGCCTTTTGATTTTTTGCCGTTTTAAATTTTTCGTCTTCTGTAAATGACATCTAAAATAAAAATAAAAAATATTTAAAAAAAATTGTCCAATCTGCACTTTTTTTTTTTTTTTTTTTAAAGAAAACTAATTCAATAATAAAAAAATAAATAAAAAAATAAAAATAAATAAAAATCAGGCCTATTATTAATAATAATAATAATAAAAAAAGATATTTCTGCTGCTTGTAAAAAGTTAGCTTAATATATAAACTAATAAATAAACAAAAAATTGTAAGATGAATAAGTAAACCCAGGTAAAAATTGTCATTAAAAAATACAATTAAAAAATCCTATTTTTTGAATAATAAAAAAAAAAATTCAATTATAAAATCCTAATTAAAAATCACATTTTATTTAAGCTATTTTGTAAAGACATTCATTCTAAGTGATTTAAAAAAAATAAAAACATTTATTTCCATTTCTTCTATGCAGTAGGTTTAATTTTAAAAATAAAATGAACGACACCCACCTGCTCAAACAAATCGCAGCAACAAAAGAAGTCGGATATGAAGATAAAAAGTGTTTTTCTTTATTTTAACAAATTGTTTATTCGACAATACAGGGGTTTAACTCGACGGAAATATCAGGACTCGTCATCATCGTTACTATTATTCACAATTCACCTACTGAATCTGGGGCTTGTATTATTTGCACACGTCTACTACCGATTGATGACAATTTTAAAAAATGTGTCCGAAAGACGGTAATAGAAATAAAAGCAGCTAAAATAATTGTAAAAAAATAACAGACGTGTCCTGTATTACAGAGCACCTGACTTCACCAGGTGTCCTTTTCATACAAAGAGTAAATTTGGTGTCCAATGTTTTCAAAGCGGAGTCGTTCTACTCGAATGAAGCTCCAGCAGAAAGATCTGGACCACAGACCGCTTTTTTTTGGGTGCTTTGTGCTCATTCTTTCCAAATGGCAAAAAAAGAAGTAAATTTTGGGTTTCTGATTTTCATGCTGGCACTTCACCTTTGTGTGTGTGTGTGTGTGTGTGTGTGTGTGTGTGTGTGTGTGTGTGTGTGTGAGAAATCATTTATATACAAAAGAGCAGGAACTGCGAAATTGGAAGAGCATCAGCACGCTATACAACAGCAGTCAGGATTAACTGAGAGGGAGAACAGGGATGAGATAAGAGTGAGAGAAAAAAAGAAAGAAAGAAACGAGAGAGGGAGGAAAAAAAAAAAAAGAGGCTGCGAAGTTCCTGCGTTTTAGACGAAGCCTCCTGTCTGTTGCTGGAAAACGTCAATTGTGTCTTCATCCTCCATTTCCAACTGTGAGAAGCAAAGAGAGAAGAGAGGGAGAGAGGGAGGGAGAGAGAGAGAGAAACATAAGTGAGCATCATATATGGCTAAGGGCAACCTTTTGACTTTCATATGCGAGATATTTCACACTTGAAAGCTTCAGACAGGTTTAATGATGCAAAACTGGATGTCGTTATCCAAAAAAAGGTGCTTCGACTTCACACTGCTGGGGTTTGAGATGGAAGGGGAAATAAATTGCCAATGACTGAAACATTATCGGGGGAAGGGAGTGTGTGTGAGTGTGTGTTAGTGTGTGTGTGGTTGTGGGGGTACAAAGGGAGGCGATTATATAATAATACACTACAGCGTTTTCTTCACTCGCTCTGACACGACAGCAGTTCTACACTAACTGCTCATTCAGAGGGACTCGGATGAAGGTGTGGTGCGGTGACGTCTTCAGTAAGGAGCTGTTTATTTTAGTTGAGGAAGGAGTCTCCAGTGTAAAGGGTAAAACTTTAAAAAATAAATAGAAATAAAAGAGAGGCTGGTGAGGGAATCACTGTTCGCATAAAAGCGTTATAAATGTAACAATAAATGGATAAAAAGTACGACGTGTCTCCTGAGTGATACATTTTTTTTTGCTGAGGCGATTCGGGACGCAGCTGCAGCTACCGAAAATTAATTAACGCCTTCTGACCGATCAGATTGAATTTTTCTTTGTTTAAGAAGAAAAAAAAATTATGTTTTTACACCGTTTTCAATAAACCACCGTAAATCCACCATAGTGTTTAATGTTCCTTTATTCAGTAAAAAAAACGTCACATTGCGCCTTAATATTCCATCAATCCTGAACGACTTTCCAGCTCGTATTTCCTCGTTCCTCATTATATTTGTATGATGATCCAGCTCGATTAAGAGGCAGCGTGATGGCAGGCTGTAATGGTGCGTGTTTTCCGGCTTTAACGATCAATTGATCTTGTTTTTTTGTCGATCGGGGACACAATGGCCGTCGTCTCTGTGTTGTTAAAATGAAAGGAAATGAGCCTCCACTTAATACCTACCCATCTGCATGAAATATGCATTTCCATCTGAGCAGCTGACACGGGCTTTTTGTTAAACGCGTGCACACGTTCAGCAGAGTCCCGAGGGACCGACCGAGGGTTTGAACAAAGCTGCCATATGCGAGGTCCAAATGTCAGAGAGTGTCAGCGAGCCGTTTTATTTAGATACAAGCTACAAACCGTGTATTCTGATAATGAACCTTACAGAAAGGGTTAAACGATATAAGATACAGATCATTTCTACAATATACGTTATGTGCTACAGTGAAATATGTAAATTGCAAAAAAAAAAAAAAAAAAAAAAAAACAATTAAGTGGGCGGGGCGAATTGTGAATAGGGGGCGGAGTCGGGGTGAAAAGTGAGTGAATAAGCGCTTTATTTATTCTCTGTGGGTCTTTGAATAATTTTTCATTAATTCGCTGAAAAGCTGTGAAAATGGTTGGACACATCAATATTGTTATTAATGTATAAAATGCTTTAAAACAAAGAAGTAATGTATTTAATTGACTGATGTGGTACAAAAGATTGAATGACACTCGTATTTCTTAATTTATTTCAGTTTATTATTGATCAGTATATATAAAATGTTTTTCCCAGTCCTAAATAATGTACTTAAGACATTTCAGACCCTGACATGACGGCGCCTAATAGCCCCGATCTTCAACACATCCACTGAAAGATGCACTTAACATCCAAAGGTCAATATCGGAAATCATATATTCAAACGCCTGCGGTGAATTGAGCGGAAGGAAAATGTCATTATGAGGTAAATTCGGCAGGGTTACGCACGGAGAGTTCGAAAATAATCTGGTTTTTGCCAACGATACAATCGACATGGACTGAAAGGTGATCACTGGGTGTTTTAAATATATAAGTAATCAAATTTCTCTCTATAGGAACTTTAGTGAAGGAGAACATGGTGGAAAATTTCAACTTCCTGTTCGTCTACTAATCTGATTATCGGGTTCTAATCTGCTATTAGTTTTATTTTAGTATACGGTGCTATAGTGTGCTGTTTACATCACATTACATCAAATCCTCCAGTATTTGAATAAATCAGATTATAATCGGATTATTGAATACATCAAATCCTCCAGTATTTGAATAAATCGGATTATAATCAGATTATTGAATACATCAAATCCTCCTGAACTGAATGAAATAATAATCAAATTACCAGCCCACATTTAAAATCATGTGAAATTCAAACATGCACTCGGACCCCTTTAGATGGGACTGTAACTGTATTCCTGAGGTCACAGGTCATGATGTAGGGTCATACCTGTGCAGGTGTGTCCGTCTCATTAATGGGCTGTCCGTCAAACCGGAATCGGATTTGCCTCATCGTCAGTCCCTAAAAACAGAATGAGACAGAAAGAAAAAATATCAGTTCAGCACTTTACACACACACACACACACACACACACACACACACACACACACACACACACACACACACACACACACACAGTCCCAAGAGAGGTCAGCAGTCCCCCACTGCTGATTAGCTTGGGCTGGGGAAAAAAAGATCAATATTACATTTACACTAGACATTTCCAGATGATCCTGAGATACACTGTTTACCTTCTCAATCCAAAAACCGTTCTGCCCCTCATCTCCACCCCTTCATCCTGTTAAACCCTGAAGATCACGTCTCACGATAGAGCTGGGAGATCCCACAATACCAATAACGATAACGTGATCAGATACATCACATGATAATGTTACAGGTTTCTTCGTAGGGGTTAAACCGCGTCCGAAACATTTACTCCGCTGCTATTAAAGAAATTGATTGAGGATCCATTACGTATTCGCGAGCTAAACCGTAAAGCCCCAGGATCCATACTTTCTGGTTGCCTAGCAACAGCGCTCCGCACACGTTTTAGCGGCTTCAACGGCTACATCTTTTGTGAAGCGCCAGTTTTTTACTTTCGCCCAAACGTCGAATGACGTGTCCGACGTTCCTCTCCCTTCGTCGCTCAAAATGTACGTTGGTACGAAGGAGGATCGAATCTCCATATACGTGCCTTCGTATTAAAATCACGTGAAAGCTTTTGTTCTCTCTGGCAAGACAACAGATATGCAGAGTCATCTTTTTTATTTCATGCCGTGTCCGTCCTTTGAGCCACGCAATTCATTTATGAGATTAGGAGCTGTGGCCTGGCCAGAAACCTCAAGTGTCCTCTTACTCGAGTTTGCTCTTGTTGACTTTCCCTGGATTTAATCGGCGCCTGCACTAATCGTGCGCTCGGTGTGGGAACAGTGACGCGTGTTTGAACATGGTTTATGGTTTCATTTACTCAGCTTGGGGACAAGTGCCTGGTTCCCCCTCAGTTCTCCTCAGCGGGTGGAGATTTACTGCATGTTCTTGAAATCAATAAAAGTCACAGGTTGGAAAGACTTCAAAAATAATATAGATTTGTTTTGTCAGTCTGAGATTCGAGTCTGAGACGATGCAGAGGTTCTTTTATTCTGGTTATTATTTAGTCTGTAGTTACAGTTTTCAGATTAGAATTGATGCTTCTTCAAAAAAACAACTATTGTTCATGTTATGACTATGATATTACTATGTCATGACTACATAATGAGTACGATATGACTGTTATAACTATGATATGACTATGATATGACTACGTTATGAGTATGATATGACTGAACTAAATGATTGATATTACTGTTATGACTCCGTAATGACTACGTTATAAGTATGATATGACTGTTATAACTATGATGTAATTATGATATGACTGTTATGACTTATAACTATGATATGATTATGACTATATGACTGTTATGACCATGTTATGACCATGATATGACCATGATATGACCATGTTATGACCATGTTATGACCATGTTATGACCATGTTATGCCCATGTTATGCCCATGTTATGACCATGATATGACCATGATACGACCATGATACGACCATGATACGACTATATGACTTAACAATGATCTGATTATGATATGACTGTTATGACTACGTAATGACTACGTATTGACTTATGAGTATATGATTATAACTATTATATGAATATGATATGACTATGATATGATCATGTTAATACTATTATATGACAATGGTATGATTAGTATATGACAATGATATGATCATGTTATGACTACATTATAACTACGTTATAAGTACAATATGAGTGTAAAACTATGATACGACTATGATATGATAACTACATATTGATAGGGTGGCTAGAATGTCTTTTAGCAAATGTAGCATTATACGAACTGTATTACATCACTCAAGCTACTAGAAATACAGCAAGAAAAATCAGTGGCCGCCAATAAAATACATGGTCCTTAGTTCCCAATTATTTTAATCATTCCGTGTCAAATTGACTTAAAAATCCCTATTTTTAGTGATAGATGTGTCGTATCAAACAGGGAATAGAGACACCGCCATCAGCGATCCTTCATCATGTATTTTCTAAAGAGGTCACCGCGTGACCAATCCATATTCTACGACTTGCTTGTCTTGTCGAGATACGAATTCGCAGGTCAGAGTTCGCCAAACCTCAATGCGCCGAGCTAACGTTTTTGGGAGACGCACGTATCCAGGGCGACTTACATTTATCGCATTCATACAACTAAACTGAATACGGTGAACAGGAGTCGATGGAGCAGAACGTGTACTGTGAGTGCGGATGAACACATTCCAGATATCATATTGAGATTATTTTTGTGAAAGTGTTGAAAAGTGTGTGATTATACAAAATGTTACAGAAGATATTGCAATACACATCGTAACCCTCTGCCCTTAACTCTTTTATAAATCCCAGTGGATTGATAAACCACATCAACCTAAAATACATCCTGACAATCAGAAGGAACTAATTTACTACTTCAATAAAAGGATTCATGTGTGGGATATTGGGTTGTGTGATAAAAGTGAGGAAACCACAAGATCGGATTTAAAACCGGCATGAAATCAGATCAATATTGTGCCTTTGATGTACACTAGTTAAGGGTTCAATCATGTTTGCGATCATTTCAGATTGATTCGTGTGTGTGTGTGTGTGTGTGTGTGTGTTGTCACTCACCTGCCTCTCGCAGTAAGCCTTCATGAGTTTGCTGAGCGGCGTGTGCCTCTTTATCTTAAACTGAACCACTGAGCCGTCCTGTCCCGCCACCTTGAGGTTGATGTGATCATTGTTCTCGGTTTTCACTCCCTCCTACACACACACACACACACACACACACACACACAAACACACACACACCTAATCAGTGTCTCTTGTTTGGAGTTCAATCCCACAGATTTTCATTCCAGTCTTTAGCTCCGCCTACTTTCAGAGGAAAATGCGGTTTGATTTGATTGACGGTGCAGTCCAACAACAAAAAACCTTTCAAACACCTGCTCTGATTTTTTTCACCCACTAGCATCTTAATGCATCCGCAAAGCCAACAGCGTTCAGGTTCCTCAACACACAGCACTGAACTGAACATAACACACACTCATTACTCATCTCAATTCATTCCAACACAAATATAATAATTATATTTAATCAATCTGTTTACATGCTATTTTGTGCCTCTTGATTGCTGCTCTTGCACAACATTGTGTTTATGTTTACAAATACACTTGTATAAAGTTCTCTCTTTTGCACATTGTCTTGTGTGGTCTGTCTTTGCACTGTTTACACTCGGTTGCACACGAGACACTTTCTGTGGCGAGGAGACTTACTTCAGTCCCTGTTATGTAGCTGTTATTGTTTGTAAGTGCACTTTTCCATTTTTGAGTCAGATTTAGAAGAAGACCGGAGATTATTATAACAGCACAGAGGAGAATAAATCAGGAATAGACTGTTCATCAAGGAACTGTTTTAACTGGGAACTCCTTAAACACATTTAGGATAAACTGGAAACACATTTGAAACAAACTGCCAACCCCTTAATCTGCTTTAGGACAAACAGGGAACACGTTTAATTGCTTTAGGACAAACTGGGAACACCTTAACCTGCTTTAGGACAAACTGGGAACACCGTAAACTGCTTTAGGACAAACTGGGAACACGTTAAATTGCTTTAGGACAAACTGGGATCACCTTAACCTGCTTTAGGACAAACTGGGAACACGTTAAACTGCTTTAGGACAAACTGGGAACACGTTAAATTGCTTTAGGACAAACTGGGATCACCTTAACCTGCTTTAGGACAAACTGGGAACACGTTAAACTGCTTTAGGACAAACTGGGAACACGTTAAATTGCTTTAGGACAAACTGGGATCACGTTAACCTGCTTTAGGACAAACTGGGAACACGTTAAACTGCTTTAGGACAAACTGGGAACACGTTAAATTGCTTTAGGACAAACTGGGAACACGTTAAACTGCTTTATGACAAACTGGGAACATCTTAAACATACATAGGACAAACTGGGATCACCTTAACCTGCTTTAGGACAAACTGGGAACACGTTAAACTGCTTTAGGACAAACAGGGAACACGTTAAATGCTTAGGACAAACTGGAAACTAAATTGCTTAGAAAACTGAACGTTAATGCTTAGGACAAACTGGGAACACCTAAAACTGCTTTAGGACAAACTGGAGACAACTTGAACACCTTTATGAAGAACTCTAAACACCTTTAGAATGAACTGAAGACTCCCTACATTATTCACATCATCACAACCTGGTCTCACTAAAGCTCTTGTAGCTGAGTGATCACTGATCCCCAGAGATACACCTCCAAACCCTGGTGAAAAGACTTTTATAAATATAATATTTAATATATATATATTAAATATAATATTTTGTAATACTTTAATCACTTTAGTTACTGATGCTAAACCATCTATAAAATATTAGCTAGCAACATATTAGCCAACATCCAGTTTTATGCTAACACAAAGTAAACAAGAAAGAGGTTAATAAAGTTCATTTTCATTGTCGCGGTTTTTAACTTGTCCATGAGTACATTTCATCATTATTTATCTGTAGTAAACGTTGTTTGAACCTCATTTTGGTTGAATGAAACAGTATATAAAGACGTCCTCAGACTAGCCGAGCTTTTCTCGCTAGCTGTGGGTAATGATGGCGGCCGAGCCAAAAGCGCGTGCACATCTCTTCCGGTGCCGAGCAGCAGCTGCAGCAGTTCCAGTGTTTATCCACTAAGCGGAATATTCTCTTTTTATCTCCGCATTATTATTATTTATTTATTTTAACGTTTTATTAGATTGTAGACGAGCCGTACAGCGGTATAATCTTTATATATATGTGTATATATGTATATGTAAATGTGTATATATATATGTGTGTGTGTGTGTGTATATATGTATATAATTATTTTATTATTATTCAGTAAGGCTCACCTTGGGTTTCTCGTCAGCCATGGTTATTGTATAAGCGCTGCCCTTTTACGCCGCCACACACACGAGGAAAAAAAAAACAAAAAACAAAAAAAAACGACTACGCGGGGACGCGCACGTCCGCGCTCCCGCCTTTAAAAACCGGCCGCGACGTGCGCGTCCACGACTCCTGCGCTCGTGCACGCCGAGCATAGCTGATTGGCCAAGGGAGTGAGAGAAGGCGGGGGAGGGGAAGACGACGACGACGGGGGATGGGGGAGGGGCAGACGCGGACGCGCAGGAATGGGGCGGCTGTGTTTGCGAGCGTGCACGCGCGCGCCCAAACGACTGAAATACAGCGTTTCCTTTCTTTGTATTTCCTTTTTTATTTTATTACTATTATTATTACTACAAATTAATCAAGTATAAGTATGCATAAAAAACATCGATATAGTTCGTTTAAAAAAAAAAAAATTATATTATATTGGTTAATTGATTATAAAAAAAGGGGGACTTTTTAAAGTGGTAACCATGACAACCGAGCATGGCGCCGTCTGTCCCTCATTCATTCACTTACACATTGTGTTGCTCGGACGCCATTTTTGTTTCAGTGATTAGATTTCGGTCCTTCTCACTGTTTTCATCTTCATTTATCTAAATACGGCTCATATAAATCATTCCGTAGCTTCAAAATAACACGGAATTCGTGAAAAAAGTTTTCAACATGTTTCATTTTTTGATCTTGGAATCAAATTAAAGTGAAGAAATCCATCTGTATCATCAAAACACCTCATAAACACGAATCCACATTTATTATTTTTTTTACAGCTAAATCAAAAATAGTATTTATCCCTGAATCGAACCCTCAATTTATCATTTCTTAATGCGTTTTCTGAACTTTATTATGATGATTGTTATATTTAGTTTTACTCAGGCGCTCTGACTGTCCGCCTTTACATACGTCACTTCCGGGGTCCTAACAGCGAGTAGCCTGAACGAGGCGCTAAAATCTTGAAGCTTGTGAAGTTAGCTTTACTGCTAATGCTGCTTAAAATATTATTTATTTAAAAATTATCCGGATTTATTGGGATTTTATTTCATTTTTTTCTGTAAATGGAGGAATTAGATGTGGAGCCGACAACAACGGTAAATAGAGTGAAAAATATTCCAGATATTGACATTTATAATCTAATTGTGTAATAATAATAATAATAATAATAAATACTATATTATACAT
Source organism: Silurus lanzhouensis (assembly GCA_039877035.1). NCBI lineage: Eukaryota > Metazoa > Chordata > Actinopteri > Siluriformes > Siluridae > Silurus > Silurus lanzhouensis. Next base: position 4,274,903 of record JBCEWE010000191.1, read on the forward strand.
AGTTATACATTTAATAAAATGCATTGGAATTTAATTTATTTATTATAAAATTAGATTCGTTGTGGCGTTATAACACCATACAGAGTATTTATAATACATTATTTAATTAATTATAAATTAATTATAAATATAAAAAACAATATATAATTTATTCCTGCTGTCATTTTCTTCTTTGTTTCTTTGTATGTATTATGTGTTTAAAAGTATGTGCAAAGTCTTTCCACTTGGTTTCTGGGGCATATCTGTGGTGGTAGGGGTTCAGAGATTCCTCCAGTTAAAGATCTAGATCTTTCCAGTTCATCCTAAAGGTGTTCACTGGGATTGAGAAGGTCTGAGCTCTGTGCCAGACCCTCAAGTTCTTCCAGTCCAACCTTCATGACCGGTGAAGTTGTAATAATGAAGCAGGCTTCAGGTTTGAACCTCTTAGTTTCACGTCATGAGCTCCAATGTTTTGTGAAGTGTATACACTTGATTTTGGGGGTGTGGCCACAGGGATTGTTAATCATTCAGAAATATGAGGTGGTATCAAAAATGTTTACAAGAAAGTAGTTTATTAATCTACGTTCACACGCCATCACCTTCAAAATAGTGAGATTGCGTGGATTGTTCTCCGGCTATCATCATGACTATCATGAGTTGCTGAATGGTTCCGTCATTTTCGCGTCTTGAGCCCGCATGTGGTCCAAATAGCACCGGTTAGCACCGTTAGTCCTTTTGCTACCACCCCATACAAGCATTAGTGAGATCAGGTTGTGAATGATGTGAGGAGGCTCCACTTCATCCCAACGATTTGTAATGCTGGAGTGTACAGAGACCTCCTGTACAAAATGTGGTACCAGTTTAGAGGAAGAACCAAATACAGGTGTGGTGGTCAGGGGGGCACATACTTTTGGGCATATAGTGTGTGTATAGAATTATTGATGGGGATTATTTCTTCAATAATAAAATTGCTGTAGAATTAAAACAGAATCAAATTAAATATTTACTTTATAGTATTATACATGTGTGTGTGTGTGTGTGTGTGTGTGTGTGTGTGTGCACTCTCATAGCTAATCCCAGGTGCGGGTCTTAAACAGAAACATCTGGGCTTTGAGTGGGGTCCAGGAGACCTGCTGATGTACGAGACCAACTTCAAATTACAAGGTAGAAAACACTGGTGGTGTGTGTGTGTGTGTGTGTGTGTGTGTGTGTGTGTGTGTGTGTGTTTGAGTCACATGGTATGTTTGTGGATCATTGGCCCATAACTGTCCTTACGCACTCATACACAGGTCCCGGCTCTGGAGGCTCTGATCGTCCTTTCATCTTCTGGTTGCGCAGAGACGAGGACATCTATTCCCCCATCCTGCGTAAGCTCTTCAACGAGTCTCATCACATCTTCGTCGGGCTGCAGAACATTAAAGATGACGTTCCGAGCAAAAACAAGAAAGCACAGTAAGGAGAAACAGATTTACACCCGTGTTCGAATCATCACACCTCCTTCACGTCATTCAGCAGCACGAGGAACGTTTTCTCCCGTCGGAGCTGCTTGGTGCACGACACAACTAGAATTCATGAATATTTTGGAGCAATGAAAGTTGAGGTAGAATGTATGTTTTTGGCAGAAGAATGGTTTATGGGTTTATGCCGGCCGTCTCTGATTGGTCAGGTGGCGTTGATTCATTTCCTTTAAGAGTAACAAATAAAATGGCTTGTGGTTATGAAGAGTTTTACATTCAAGTGTCCATCGATGAACCTCAACAATGATGGAAGTGTAATGAATGAACATTTGGTGGCACCCACATGAGGCTGGTTTCCTCGTTTCTTCTTCATGAGTTTTTGAAGAACAATCTCATTCCTTCCTCATTACCGGTTTAACGGTTTAAACCTGTTTTGAGAACCTCTTTTAGATTAATTGAAGGAAGGAGTCTCCAGTGTCAGCACGTTGTATGTCAGTAGTAAAGCAGGAAGTTTAAGTTTAACTCTGTTTGTGTCTCTGCAGGTTTGTGAGCATCAGTAAGAACTACAGGTCTGTAATACGAGCCTGTATGGAAGAACTGCAGCAGGTCGCAGGTCAGTGTGTGTAAATGTGTGTGTGTTTGTGTGTTGTTGTTGACCAACGTTAATGTGTGTGTTGCTCTTCTTCTCTCTACAGTATCGACTACAGACACACAGTACAGTAACCAGGTACTGATTCACACTCATACAGAGTAACCGTGTAAATCTACAAATATAATTAGAATGATAAAAATCTAGAATAATAATATTGTATATATTGTAAAATAAGAAGTGTAGGGATTAAGGTGTGCGTCTGTGTATATATTCAGGTGTCCATTCTCTTAGCGATTGAGCTGATCTGGAATCTGTGTGAAGTGCTTTTCATCGACGCAGCCCCTGGTAAAGTCGCCTCCAATGGCTCACATGCACACAATTACCTCACACTTTATACCCACACTGTGAGTGTGGACCTTTCTAAGAGCACGGTTCACCTCAGTGAGGTTTTACAGCAGCCTGTGAAACGCACACTATTGTACACTCGAATGTTATTGAAATGCGTTGGTGTTTTTGCGTTTAGCCGGCTCTCTGCTGCTGCACCTGCTGGACTGGGTGCGTTTACACAAAGCCGACGTGGATGAAAAGGCGCGCGAGGTCCTGCAGAGCGAAAGCCCCGCACGTCATCACGCTTACTGGGACGTGGTACTGTGACCTTTCATTCTCCATCAGCCAGTTTCAACAAAACCTGACGCACAGTATTAACTCTCTCTTTCTTCCTATGTGTGTGTGTGTGTGTGTGTGTGTGTAGGTGATTAGTTTTGTCCTGCAGGGACGCATGGACGAGGCTCGACAGGTTCTGCAGAAACAGGCGTCTCTCCAGCCGGCATCCAGAGCCACGTATCAGCTCATGGACAGCCTGCTGCACAAAATGCCAGTGTTTAACGTGAGGACTGCATTTATACCCATATATAATTTACATTCATATGTTTCCTCCAAATTAACACAAATACACTGAATCTACAGCAGATGGTGACGTGTGAAACCGATCCTGCTGCAGATGCAATGCTGGTTATTTAAATTGGTGTGTGTGTGTGTGTGTGTGTGTGTGTGTGTGTGTAGCCCGGCAGCACTCAGACCCTCACAGAGTTTGATATGAAGTGGAGGCACTGGCACGAAGAGTGCGACCGATGTCTCCAGGACAACTCCTTCGCCAGCAACCGTCAGCTGGAGACCATCTGCAAGGCGAGGCCATGTCCAACCTTCATAATAATAATAATAATAAATATAGCTGATTACCAGGGTTCAAGCACTGAAGGCATTTAAGCTCATAAGAATGGACATTGGACAGAGACACTGCATGCCAATGTTCAAGTCGATTGGATGAACAGTTGTCTAGTTATAGCCATTTTTATGTTTTATAGCACCACCTAGAGGTCAAGCTCCACATTTTTTTTTATTTGACTAAAGATTGAGCTCATTTTTTACATTTTGGTGACTCTTTAAGAGGTTGAGTCAAAAGTTGTTGGGGGTTTTTTTTTTGTTTAATTATTGATATTTACTGTCTAGCTAACATGTCTGCCCCGGATTGTTTCCGATTGTGCATAAAAACCTTGGACTAGTTTGTAAAAGTAGGTTTTTAACATAATTGAGAATAATTAATGAACCATTTGATATGCAGCAGTGGTCCTTGAGGAGAATTTGCTCAGCATGAGTAGGTCTATTTAATGATATGAAGATTGAGTGTATGTTTGTAAAATCGTACAATATACAATCATTTATACACTTGAAAAACACAATATCGCCCCCAAGTGGCAGATTTCTGTAAAATTCTTTACACACCTTTAGGGCCATTGGACATAATAATAAAAATATTCCCTACAGTTACAAAAGGATTTCTGAGCTTGAACCCGTAATAATTCATAATAAGTTAATTTGAAATATATCAAGTCTTTTTAGACTGTTTAGAGATTTTAATAAACGAGTCGCTGCGTGTGTTCAGGTTCTGGTTGGTGACGAGGACGCTCTGTTGGAACAGAAAGAGCTGCTGGGAACCTGGTACCATTTACTGATCAGCCGCCTTCTGTTCTCTCATCCTACTGTTAAACCCGCCGAGCTGCACTACTACGCTCAGGTACACACACATGCACACGCACGTATGTATATACACGTGTTCCAGTTCGTTCATGGGGCTGAGGTCTGAGTCAGTGCTGGAACAGGTTTGCGTCCAAAGACGTCCGATACAATTGTGTCCTCTAACTTTGTGGTAACAGTTTGTGGAAGAACCACATGTGGCTGTAAATAATTGGGTGTCCTAATACTTTTGGCCAAATGGTGTATACTAAATATTAGATGTTGGTTGAGTAAAAATTCTGCGTGCATGTGGGAACACTACAATTCTTCCTGTTCCTATAAATCAGTGCTGTATTTTTCCTCTGTGTGTGTGTGTGTGTGTGTGTGTGTGTGTTTAGTCGAGTATGGACATGTTCCTGGAGTCTCACAGTGTTCCAGAACCTCTGGACAGCATCTTACTGGCTGCGTTTGAGTTCGACCTTCACCAAGTTATTAAAGACTGCAGGTGAGACGTCATACACACTGAACTCAACACACTCACCTCTCTCTCTCATCTCTCTCTCACCTTTCTCTCATCCCTCTCATCACTCTCTCATCCCTCTCTCTTATCCCTCTCCCATCCCTCTCTCATATGTATCTCATATCTCTCTCATATGTATCTCATCCCTCTCTCATATCTCTCTCATATGTATCTCATCCCTCTCTCATATCTTTCTCATATGTATCTCATCCCTCTCTCATTTCTCTCTCGTGCCTGTTTTTCACTCTTTCATCTCTCTCCCAGCTCCGTATTAATACATATTTGTGCAATATGTTAATTGTGTGTGTGTGTGTGTGTGTGTGTGTGTGTGTGTGTGTGTGTGTGTGTGTGTGTGTGTGTGTGGTGTGTACTGACATGCAGCATTGCCCTGAATAACTGGTGGTTTGTGGCTCATCTGACTGACCTGCTGGATCACTGCAAACTCCTGCAGTCACACAACCTCCAGTAAGATCTGATCTGTTTTTATTTTCTTTATTTATATTTTTTTGTATTACACTAGATAGTTAAACACTTTGCATAGTTTTATTTGTATAAAACGG
>JBCEWE010000191.1:4285023-4302523 GCA_039877035.1 Silurus lanzhouensis
TCGTGTGTGTGTGTGTGTGTGTGTGTGTGTGTGTGTGTGTGTGTGTGTGTGTGTGTGTGTGTGTGTGTGTGGGGCAAGAATAAGCTCATATATTTTGTCATTGGTCATAAATGTAGTTTGTTGCTACTAAACGCATGTGAATTTTCAGTGCTATTTATTGCCCAGTCTCAATAGAATGTCTTGCTTTTTAGATCATCAGAATTTTAAATGAATTTTTCAGGTTCCATCAGGAATTAGAGACCTGCCTTCACACCCGCATTCATAAATTACCCTGTTAAAATTACACAAAAGACTAAAACCAGTCAAACAAATTGTATTGCAGTTCAGAAAATTGTAATGGAGGCTGAATTAAAAACAGGACTATTTCACAAAAGTAGTATTTTATTGACACCAGTGTAAAGCAAAGTCATCAAGTAAGAGATGAAATGAAAGAATAAAACGTGTATAAAAGTACAGTATACAAACCACTTCATACTTTAGACTTTTTGAGCCTAAGGTCAGGGCGGGTCACGAGCTGTTATACTTGTGTAGTGTAGAACTGTAGTCTGATTCACTGTGCACTGGTTCTCTGTTCCACAACATGGAAAAAGGCAGAAACACTGAAGTCTTCATCTCACACACTGATGATTAACACCTGCTAAATCTGAAAGAACAAATATCTGAATTATTAACCAAAAAGTACTTCATGAACAGCAGCATGTAATCACACCTGATCCAAAAAAAAAACCCATTACTTCCTGTTTAATAATTTGTCATTCATCATGTCTTTATTCTTATATAATATCTTTGTTAGAGGTTTTATCATTTTGCTCAAACTGATGAGAACTTCCACAAGTTCTAACAAGAATGTGAGGATAATAATATATAATAATATAAAATAAGGGCTAATCGGTCTTTTACATTTAAAAAAAAAATAAAGATTATTACTCACATCAGCTTTTGGAGTTTTTAATGTTCATTATTCTTCAGATCAGAGAGCAACTTCTGTCCTGACTCTCCTATTTTATTTCCATAGAGATCCAGGTTACTCAGGTGTGAGGGGTTTGATATCAGAGCTGAATTCAGAGCGACACAGCCTTCATCTGTAATACCACAATTATACAACCTGCAGAGACACAATAACACACACTTCACTCTCTCAGTTTAGTGATATAATGGTGTACAGTCTTCTGAGTTTGCCTGCTCTGAACCAGGAAAAAGTGTGATGTCAAACATCTGACTATAAAATATAGAATAACAAAATTGAATATAAAAATAAATGTAAAAAACTTCTGTATTTTCTTTGTAAATCGTTTTTGGAATCCTCAATCAATGTGATGTGATGTGATGGCATCCTTGTGGTTCTCAGTGGTAATTCAGAATGTATTAATTATTAATCCAAAGTGCAGTTTGTAATTTTTTACTTTTACTTTAATTACTTTCAGTTTAAAATAATGTCTTAAAAATGAGTGATGTTTTGCTCTATGTACTGCACACATTCTGAAAAAAGGCTTCATCTTACATAGATAAGTAACCTGGAAAGTTATATTAACTCACCTCAGAGTCTCCAGTTTGCACTGAGGATTCTCCAGTACAGCAGCGAGACACTTCACTCCTGTATCTCCTACTTTATTCTGAGAGAGATCCAGGTACCTCAGATGTGAGGGGTTTGATTTCAGAGCTGAAGTCAGAGCCGCACAGCCTTCATCTGTGATCTCACAACAATCCAATCTGCGCAGAGACACAATGATACTCACTTCAGTGTTTAAGGAATTGGACTTTGTATCTGAAGGTAATGAGTTCAAATCCCAGCTGCACCAAGCGCACCACACTAGATCATGGACTACGAGTACCATTGAGTAAAATTTGTGTTGAAAAATTTTTTATATTTCAGAAAATTTGATTGTACTTTCAGAAAATTTCACACATTTAAAGTCGTTTCGCGCTGCAGCAACAATCTTCCTTCTTAGGATGTTGATGATGAACCTAAAACCTCTGCTTCAGTCTCACTATTAGAGAATGTGTATCTCTGAGGAGCAGGTCATGTGGCTCTCAGAGAGATGATCTTACCCCAGTCTCTCCAGTTTACAGTGAGGATTCTCCAATGCGTCAGAAAGAAACTCCACTCCTGAGTCTCCTATTCTATTTCCATGCAGATCCAGTTCTCTCAGGTGTGAGGGGTTTGAGCTCAATGCTGATTTCAGAGCATCACAGCCTTCACCTGAGATTTCACAAATACGCAGCCTACAGAGACACAATTACACAAATTTCACTCGCTCAGTTTTATGTACATAAATACACACTTTGAGAGATTCACCCAGTTTTTAATTTAGGACCTCAGAGAAAGAACTATTGAGGAAACCCATGAGTTTATACTGCTGTTTATTTATCTGCTTCTGTAACACATCTGGCAACCCTGGCAATGGTGACATTAGATGTGGAAAAGTAAGTTGGTATGTTAGTTGATCTTACCTCAGTGTCTCCAGTTTACAGTGAAGATTCTCTATTATAGCAGAGAGATCCTTCACTCCAGTGTCTCCTAAATCATTCCCAGACAGATCCAGTTCTCTCAGGTGTGAGTGGTTTGATCTCAGAGCTGAAGTCAGAGCAGCACAGCCTTCAACTGAGAGATCACAAGAATCCAATCTGCAGAGGCACAATGATACACTTTATGAACATAAAGACACTTTGACAGATTCACACATTTTAACAGTTTTAAAACACCAACATTTTTTCAGTTTTTATTCAAATTTACAGTTTAATGAATTGGTCTTCAACCGGGGTCCCGCAGTCCACTAATTAATGTTGAATCACAAATAATGTAATAATACTTTTTGTTAAAGGAATAAACATGATTAAAAACATCAAAGTTTTAAAAAGAACTGGCTGCAGAGACAGGATTGTTGCAAGGATTGTTCCATAATTCTCAAAGTATTCTCAATTTCTAAAAAGAAGTTCAAAAGAAGTCCACAACCATGGACTCTTGCAAGATCTGGCTACCAGCCAACCTGAGCAACTGGGTTTGAATAGTTTTAGTATAAGAGGTGACCAAGAACCCAATGGTACATTTGATTGAGTGACAAAGATCCTGTGTGGAGAACAGACAAAGTTCCAAAAGGACAACCACCACTGTAATCATCCATAGATATGAACTTGCCCAACAGTCTGGAAAAGTGGCTAGACACATGTGCAAAAAACAACATTAAACTGTTTGGACATCATTCTAAATGTTATATCTAAAGGAAACCTTGCACCACTCATCACCTGCCCAATACCATCCCAACAGTGAAGATCAGAAGTGGCGTAATTACGCTGGGGTGTTTTTCAGCAGAAGGGACCAGGCAACTGGTCAGGGTTGAGAAAAAGCTAAATGGAAAGCACATAGATATCCTCAAAAAAACAAAACCCTGTTCCACAGTGCTCAGGACCTCAGTCTGGGACAAGGGGTCACCTTCAAACATGACGTTTATTTTGCATATGGTAATGTTATATCACAATTCAATGGAAAATGAACACTGCATACAACAAACACCTGCAGCATTTAGTGAGTTATTGTGTTTGTTAGAAAGATGATCTTACTTCAGGTTTTTTATTTTACAGTGAGGATTCTCAAGAAGAACTGAGAGATTCTTCATTCCTGAGTCGTCTTGTAGATTCAAAGACACATCCAGTGTATTTACAGTCAAATGCAGTTCTTTCAGACTGGAGGTTTCTGAGTTGAGCACTGAGACCAGAGCTGAACAATTTCCCCTTTTCATTGTATCACACTTGATACTGAAGGAAAAACACATGGTTTACTAACAGTCATGCAAATAATCAAACAAGTCCTGAAAGCATTTGCTGCAGCGTCTCTCATCAATAACATTCAATTACAGTCAGAGCTCTTCAGATCTGTGTAGATCATCACATACACACTGTATAAACATGGAGTAGGAGATCAAATACTCTAAATGTGAAAGCAAGAGGTTCTGATTTATATAGTTTACAGGAAGAGACAATAAAGAGTCTAAATATCCAGGCAGCTTTAGATTCATCTGAACATCTGAGACATTTGATTTGTTCTCAACACAGTAGAACAGTGATATTTCCATTTACTTACATTGCTTTTCTGGATGCTGAAATCACAGGCATAAACTTCACAAGAACATTATCTTTTATGTTCTCTGTAATGGTATATTTACTCAGGTCAAATTCCTCCTGTTCTTGTGCTGATGTCAGTAAGATGAACACCAGAGCAGACCACTGTAAAGAAGAGAGTTCACTTTGTTTCCCAGATTTCAGGTACTGCTGGATTTCCTCCACTAGAAAACTCTCACCCAGTTCATTCAGGCAGTGGAACAGATTGATGGATTTCTCTGTAGGAAGATCTTCGCTGATCTTCTCCTTAATGTACTGAACTGCTTCCTTTTTGCTCTGGGAGATACTTCCTGTGTGTTTTACTAAGGCAAGTAGAAGTTTCTGATTGGACTCGAGTGAGAGACCCAGAAGAAAGCGGAGGAAAAGATCCAGATGTCCAGTCTCAGTGTTCAAAGTCTGATTTACAGCACTCTTGTGTACATCTGAAAGTGTCCTACAGACCTGGTTCTGCTGAAAAATATTCTTCTTCTCCTTCATGAAGGTCAGGTGCACATATAAAGCTGCGAGATGTTCCTGAATGCTCAGATGAACAAAGCAGTACACTTTACACTGGTGAAGCCCAAAGTCCTCTCTGAAGATCTGCGTACACACACCTGAGTACACTGCTGCTTCTGTCACATCAATGCCACACTCTCTCAGATCTTCCTCATAGAAGATCAGGTTTCCTTTCTTCAGCTGCTGAAAAGCCAGTCGTCCCAGTTTGAGAATCATTTCTTCATCGCTCTCCTGCTTCTTTAAGTACTTTTCTCTTATGATGTTTGTCTGAATGATGAGGAAGTGTGTGTACATCTGAGTCAGAGTTTTGGGAATCTCTCCACTTTCTGATTCACCCAACATTCTCTCTAGAACAGCAGCTGAGATCCAGCAGAAGACCGGGATGTGGCACATGATGTAGAGGCTTCTTAATGACTTCAGGTGTGTGATGATGTTACTGGCCAGGTTCTGATCACTGAATCTCTTCCTGAAATACTCCTCCTTCTGTGGGTCACTGAATCCTCGTACCTCAGTGACTCGATGGACACACTGTGAGGGGATCTGATCAGCTGCTGCTGGACGGGAGGTGATCCAGATGAGAGCAGAGGGAAGCAGATTTCCTTTGATCAGGTTTATTAGCAGCACATGCACTGATGCTGATTCAGTTAAATCACACACTCTTTCTGTGTTCTGGAAATCCAGAGGAAAACGATACTCGTCCAATCCATCAAAAATAAACAGAGCCTTTTCCATTCTCGACTTTTCTATTTCTTTTGTTTCCTTAAAACAGACATGAAGGAGCTCCACCAGACTCAGTTTTTGGTCCTTCATCAAATTCAGCTCTCTGAAAGGAAGTGGGAATATGAAGGGGATGTTCTGGTTTGCTTTTCCTTCAGTCCAGTCCAGAATTAACTTCTGCACAGAGATAGTTTTTCCGATACCAGCGACTCCCTTCGTCAGTACAGTTCTGATGGGTTTGTCTTTTTCAGGAAAGGACTTAAAGATGTCATTGCATTTGATTGAAGTTCCCTTTGTTGTTTTTCTCCTGGATGCTGCTTCGATCTGTCTCACCTCATGTTCTTTATTTATGTCTCCATTGTCTCCTTCTGTGATGTAGAGCTCTGTGTAGATCTCATTCAGGAGCGTTCGGTTTTCCTGGTTCATTAGCACGTCATTTATACACTGAACCTTCTTCTTCATATTGAATTTGTAGGTTTTCTGTAATTCATCTACAGAAGCAGATTCTGGGTCGTATCTGTGACAGGGTGACGTAGGAAGACATGGTGAAACATGGACGAGTTCAATAATATTCTTTGTGATGTTTACATTCTGTATTTGCTTTATTCTACTGTATGGTTTGTATAATCTAATTGTAGTTAATAACAGCAGAGAGGTTTATAATATCAGAGTGTCAGTGTCATTCATGTTGATGTTTTGGATCTTACCCTGTAACTGTGATGATTTTCTCTCCTGCTTTCTGTAGAACACTGGAGACAAATGTTATTAAAAACCTTTATCAATTTAATAATGTATTCTACATATTAGATTACTTTGAAAAGCAGTTTTGAAAACATGTTTCTGTTTTAATTTTTTATATACGTCATATTATATACATAGTTGATTATTGATGTCATGACCAGGAAGCTATTAAAGATGCATGGAGTGAAGCTGACGTGAGCTTCTGTAAGAGAGAAGGAAGCGCCTCAGGGATGCCGGAAGTGTGGCATGGAGACGCAGCGTCTCGTTCCCTCAGATCGAGTTCTTGAAAGGGAACTATGAGATATTACCTGTGTACAGATGAGGATTTTCCATCGCTAAACCTTAATGGATGATCCATGGACTCATGACTCTTTATGGAGACACAGCTGGGTTCTGGTGATTCAGGTCTCTTTCTCTGTAGTTCACTAAACAATATAAAGTGATCAGCAGATCAAAATTCACTTTCTCACAAATAAGGATACAAAATTCTGATCTGATGGATTTGGATCATGTATATTGAAAATGTTCTGCTTAATATTAATTATGGCTTTGTGAGGTGTAGTAAGTAGTAAGATAGTTTAGCATTTAGGACATTACTTGTAAGATATTGTGAATGTAATAAATGTTTATTTCCTCCATTTCATTTACTAAAAGTAATTTAGTATCATTAAGGACCATTGAATATCTGCTAATTATTGTATAATGCAACCAATAACTGTGAATTTAATTAGGAGAACTATGAGATATTACCTGTGTACAGGTGAGGAGTTTCCATCTCTAAACCTCAGTGGATGATCCATGGACTCATCACTCTTCATGGAGACACAGCTGGGTTCTGCTGATTCGGATCTTTTTCTCTGTAGTTCACTGTACAACATTATAAAATGATCAGCAGATCAAATTTCACTTTCTCACAAATAATAACAAATTCTAGTTGATGGATTAGTATCATATTGTATTTGCAAAATATTTCCATTTATTATTCAGTATAATCTCGACATTTCCTTACACACTTATCATCATCATCAACAGCAGCAGCAGCAGAGGGAATCACATACAGAGCATAAAGTTTGTAAAGTTGGAAATGCAGGTTGAAATTAACACCTACATGCTGGAAAATTACAGGACACTAAATAAAACTGTTTATAATAAGAATAAGAATGAGAATAATAATAAATAATAATAATAATATTAATAATAATATGTTATTTAGCATTTAAAATAATTTCTGTAAGACATTTTGCATGAAATATTTCTAGTTGTTTTATAACTGATGACTATAATTAAGGTTTATTTCCTTTACTTTATTTACTAAACGTAATGTAGTATCATTAAAGATTAAGAAACAAAAATATAAACCTAAATATCTGCTTGTGCTTTAATTAGGAGGACTATGAGATATTACCTGTGTACAGGTGAGGAGTTTCCATCTCTAAACCTCAGTGGATGATCCATGGACTCATCACTCTTCATGGAGACACAGCTGGGTTCTGGTGATTCGGATCTTTTTCTCCGTAGTTCACTGTAGAACATTATAAAGTGATCAGCAGATCAAATTTCACTTTCTCACAAATAATAACAAATTCTAGTTGATGGATTTGTATCATATTGTAATTGCGAAATATTTCCATTTATTATTCAGTATAGCTTTGACCTTTTCTTACACACTTATCATCATCATCATCATCATCATCATCATCATCATTATTAGCAGCAGCAGCAGCAGAGGAAGGTTATTTAGCATTTAAAATATTTCCTGTAAGACATTTTGCCTGAAATATTTCTAGTTGTTTTACAACTGAAACTGATGACTGTAATTAAGGTTTATTTCCTTTACTTTATTTACTAAACGTAATGTAGTATCATTAAAGATTAAGTAACAAAAATATAAACCTAAATATCTGCTTGTGATTAACGGTGACTTTAATAATGAGGACTATAAGATATTACCTGTGTACAGGGGAGGAGTTTCCATCGCTAAACCTCAGTGGATGATCCATGGACTCATCACTCTTCATGGAGACACAGCTTGGGTTTGGTGATTCTGATCTCTTTCTCCGTAGTTCACTGTACAACATTATAAAAAGATCATCAGATCAAATTTCCCTTTCATCATTGGTCTGATGAATTTGTATCACGTATATTGGCATATTTCGGTTTAATATTCATTATAATCTTGTCCTCTTCTTACACACTAATCAGCAGCAGAAGCAGAGGGAATCACATACAGAGTATAATGTTTGTGAGGGGGAAATGAAAGGTCAACTACAGAAAAATATACAGAAATCCTGTTGTTAATCACAGCAGCTTGTGTATTGATACTGCAGTGGTTTGATTTGTATTAGTATTGTCTTGTGAAGCCTGTATAAGCACATGGGCGGCACTAGCTATATGCAGAGCAGGCAATTATCTAGCACTTTAGATGGGGGGCCTCCATAATGCTAACAAACCTATACACAACTTCACTAAACAAGATGGGCAGCGTAGAACAAGGCTCTTGTCCATTCGAAATAAATGCGTCACTCACCTGAGTAAAAACAGTTAATATCACTGACGACCTTTAATACCTTTTTTCTTTTTAAGTGTTGACCTTAGTTGAATTAATATGCACATTTAAGTAAATATATAAACATATCGATAACAAGTTTTGAGATTATATTTGTTTTAATTGCTTTTTATTTATTCTGAAAGGTGAAAGAAAGGAAGGCGGGGCCTCCAAATTAAATTTTGCCCAGAGGCTCCAAGTGTCTAGAACCGGTTCTGTATTAAGGTGTGATAGTTCATTTTTATAAGAACATAATTTTACTATATAATGATCAGAATCTAGCAAATAGTACCAACATTAACAGTAACAGAATTATCATTTCATTCTTAATAGAAAGAAATGTCCTTATTTCGATACACACCAAATACATATTTCAGTATTAGCGTCAGTAGTAGTAGATTTATTATTATCATTAGTAGGAGTTTTTTTTTACCATTTAGAACATTACCTGTAAGACATTTTGACCTTAACAAAAATTATTTAACCATATTAATTAGTAGCACTTTTATATCAGTGGTAACGAAAAAAATAGAAGTAGTTTAAAATGATTATTATTAGTAGAAGTATTATTATTATTATTATATTTCTTTATTCAATTAATAGTATTTGCAGTAGTAGTAATTTGATTATTAGGTTATTAATATAATTATTGGTAGAAGTGATAGCAGTAGCAATTTTTTTTATTATTATTATTCTTTTTTTTGTCTCTCCTTCTTCATTTTCTTCTTATTGGTAGTAGTACTATTACTTTTAATATTACTATACTTATTAGTAGTCTAAGATTAATTATTAGTAATGAAGTTTAGAGGAAAGACAAAAAACACTGTGGAGGTAAAGAAAGAGGTGAGCAAAATGTGTGTGCAGTGTGGCTTAAAACATAATAATTTTAACTTCTTTAAATGAGAGTTGAGAAGGAAATCTATTGTTTATCAGAAACAGGGAAAATCAAAGATCATCTCATTGAGTCAGAAGCAGTAGTTTGGAGACAGCAGGGAGTCACAATGAGACAAGGTTTTTATTTACAATTGCTCTCATCCATTCAGTTGTGAAATTTATAGTCTCCTAATAACTTCTTTCTGTTTTTTATATGAATTTTAAGTCAACAACAATTCTATTAAAACTATTTTTAGAAAAAATCAGATGAATTTTATTACATCAAATATGTTGAAATTATACCCTGGAATCCAATTTTTACTTAAAAAATATAAATGATTATTACTCACATCAGCTCCTGAAGTTTGGAATATTCATTATTCTTCAGATCAGAGAGCAACTTCTGTTCTGACTCTTCTATTTTATTTCCATAGAGATTCAGCTTTCTCAGGTGTGAGCGGTTTGATATCAGAGCTGAAGTCAGAGCAACAAAGCCTTCATCTGTGATACCACAACTGTACAACCTGCAGAGACACAATAACACACACTTAAATCTTTGTTTATTAATATAAAGGCATACAGTCCTCTGAAATAAGTTTAGTGTGTGTGTGTGTGTGTGTGTGTGTGTGTGTGTGTGTGTGTGTGTAGAATATATGATTAGTGAAATATACAGTATAAGTAGACACATTAGGCAAATAGATTAGATATTAGATAGACAGATTTGGTTCATATTTTAAAGAGTCTACCTGCTCCGAACCAGGAGAACACGTTATGTAAAATATCTACGTTTTTTAGTTATTTCAGGCAAAATGATGACACTGCATTTTGACAGGTTTTAGCAAAAATATATTATAACGATATTAAATATGTAAATAATATTTAAATGTAAAAATAAATTAAAGCCACACTCACATTTTCCTTTTATTATAGATTTTAATAATTAAGTGGGTGATGCATTCCTCGCAATTCACGCAAAAAGAATTTTCACAATTCACTTGAAAAAAATATGTATTTTCTAGCTGACATTTTGACTGCACATCAATAAAACGTTGCCAATAAAACGTCTTTCTGCATCTGAACGTATTTTCTTCTTTAAGGTGATGTGACCTGACGTGACGTGATGTGACGTGATGTGATGTGACGTGACGGCATCCTTGTGGTTTTCACTGGTAATTCATGTGTGAAGGTTCTGCTAATTGTTAACATGTATGACCTATTTTAAAAGATTGTAATTCAGTAACCTGCACATGTTTAACTATTAAATCTGAGTTTAACGAAGCTTTTGTAAATATTGGGGTCAGTTTTTGAGAATTATTTATTTTATATGAGCATGGGTTTAACATTTTCATTCAGCTGCTTTTGTAACGAAATATAGATATATAAATATATAGCATCTAGTTCTACGTGCTGAAAACTAGCTTCATTTTACATGGATGAGTAATGATCTTACCTCAGAGTCTCCAGTTTGCACTGAGGATTCTCCAGTACAGCAGCGAGACACTTCGCTCCTGCATCTTCTACTTTATTCTGAGAGAGATCCAGGTCCCTCAGATGTGAGGGGTTTGATTTCAGAGCTGAGGTCAGAGCCGCACAGCCTTCATCTGTGATCTCACAGCATTCCAATCTGCAGAGACACAATGATACTCACTTCATCAAAACATTTTCATTTTAAGTAAAAACTTTAAAATGTGTGGGTTTTATTTTTATAATTACCCCCCCCCACCACACCCCCCAATCTCTTCTCTAATCTTGTCAATTTTTCCCACACAGAAGAAGAAGAATTTGCTTGATAATCTTTTAAGTGTGATCAATATGCAATAAAAAAAATCAAGTAATTTTTTTAAGGCACTGTAGATTCAGAAACATTGCAGATGTTTAACGTCATGTTTCACACTGCAGCTTCATACATCTGACCCAAATAATGAGAAAAACATCTGACAAACAATTAGAGTGCATTGAAAAGAAACAATCTTCCTTCTTAGGATGTTGATGATGAACCTAAAACCTCTGCTTCAGTCTCACTATTAGAGAATGTGTATCTCTGAGGAGCAGGTCATGTGACTCTCAGAGAGATGATCTTACCCCAGTCTCTCCAGTTTACAGTGAGGATTCTCCAATGCGTCAGAAAGAAACTCCACTCCTGAGTCTCCTATTCTATTTCCATGCAGATCCAGTTCTCTCAGGTGTGAGGGGTTTGAGCTCAATGCTGATTTCAGAGCATCACAGCCTTCACCTGAGATTTCACAAATACGCAGCCTACAGAGACACAATTACACAAATTTCACTCGCTCAGTTTATGTACATAAATACACACTTTGAGAGATTCACCCAGTTTTTAATTTAGGACCTCAGAGAAAGAACTATTGGGGAAACCCATGAGTTTATACTGCTGTTTATTCATCTGCTTCTGTAACACATCTGGCAACCCTCTTTTTGCAGAACACCTTAAAGCGGGTAAACTTAAAAGGACAACATCAGAATGAATATAAAGAAAAACAATGAGATTTCGATGTGCTGCCAATTAAATCAGAGATTTTATGTGATCTCAAAAGGAAAAGTTAGTTAGATGATCTTACCTCAGTGTCTCCAGTTTACAGTGAAGATTCTCTAGTATAGCAGAGAGATTCTTCACTCCCGTGTCTCCTAATTCATTCTCAGACAGATCCAGTTCTCTCAGGTGTGAGGGGTTTGATCTCAAAGCTGAAGCCAAAATAGTGCAGCCTTCAACTGATAGATCACAAGAATCCAACCTGCAGAGACACAATGACACACTTTATGAACATAAAGACATGAAAGTTCATCCCTATACAGTTTGATATGTTTGGAGTCTGGAGACTGGGCTGGTCATTCCATGATTTGAAGCCTGTCATCTTGTTCTTTTAATTGAGCCTCTTTACTCTTTTCAATTGTGTTAAGTTGCAGCCTAATAATGCAATTGTTCAAATCCGTTTTTTTTTCATTAATCTACATTCAGTACCCAATAATGCCAAAGAGAAAATAGAATCTAAAAATGTTTCTAATGTATCAAAAAGGAAATCCTGTAATATCACATGTTGAATACTCCCAAATCACTTTATTGTTGCTAAGATGTTTCTACACCTTGACTGGATTCCACCTTTGGTAAATTAAATTGATTTGACATCATTTTGAAAGGCACACAACTCTCTATAAAAGGCCTCACAGCTGACATGAGGTTAAAGGAAATGCCTGCAAAGCTCAGAGACAGGATTTTTTCAAGGCAAAGCCCGTGGAAAGGCTACAAAATATTACTGCTGCACTGAAGATTCCCAAGAGCACAGAAACGTCCATAATTGAAAAACTTTGGCACAACCAGGACTCTTACAAGAGCTGGTCACCCGGACAAATAGAGCAATTGGGGAGAAGGGCCTTAGTAAGAGAGGTGACCAAAAACACAATGGTCACTGTGACTGAGCTCCAGAGATCCTGTATGGAGAAGGACATCCATCACTGGAGCCCTCTGCCTATCTGGGCTTTATTGCAGTGTGGCTAGATGGAAGCCTCTACCAAGTGCAAAAAATCACCTGAAGGACACTCATACATTGAGGAACATGATTCTGTGGTCTGATAAAACAAAGATTGAGCTGTTTGGCCTCAATTATAAATGTTATGTCTGGAGGAAACTGGAGGTACTGCTTACAAGGTACTGCCCAAAACTATCCCAACAGTGAAGCATAAATGTGGCCACATCATGCTGCTTTCCAGTAGCCGGGACTGGTATACTAGTCAGGGGTGAGGGAAAGGTCAATGGAGCAAAGTACACAGATATCCTCAGTTCCACAACAAACAGGAACTCAGGCTGGGTCAAAGGTTCACCTTTAAACATGATAACGACACTGGGCACACAGCCAAGACAACACAGGTGTGGCTGATAGACGACTCTGTAAATGGCTCAGCCGGAGCCCTGACTTAAAACCTACTGAACATGTCTGGAGAGACCTGAAAGTGGCTGTCCACCAAAAATCCCAGTCCAACCTGACCCAACCTGAGAGTATTTACAAAGAAGAATGGCACAATTCAGGTGTGAAAACGTGTTGCCTCAAACCCAAAAAGAGTTGAGGCTGTAAAATAATAAAGTGGGTCTGAATACTGTCTGAATGCACTGTATATTTTACTGTATCTTTTAAACATGTATCTAATTATTACTTTAATGCATAAGTTTAATTACTAATATATTTATTTTGCATATTGTAATGTTACGTCACAGTTTAATTAAAATAACACTGTATACAACAAACACCTGCAGCATTTAGTGAGTTATTGTGTTTGTTAGAAAGATGGTCTTACTTCAGGTTTTTTATTTTACAGTGAGGATTCTCCAGAAGAACTGAGAGATTCTTCATTCCTGAGTCGTCTTGTTTATCCGAAGACACATCCAGTGTATTTACAATCAAATGCAGTTCTTTCAGACTGGAGGTTTCTGAGTTGAGCACTGAGACCAGAGCTGAACAACTTCCCCTTTTCATTGTATCACACTTGATACTGAAGGAAAAACACATGGTTTACTAACAGTCATGCAAATAATCAAACAAGTCCTGAAAGCATTTGCTGCAGCGTCTCTCATCAATAACATTCAATTACAGTCAGAGCTCTTCAGATCTGTGTAGATCATCACATACACACTGTATAAACATGGAGTAGGAGATCAAATACTCTAAATGTGAAAGCAAGAGGTTCTGATTTATATAGTTTACAGGAAGAGACAATAAAGAGTCTAAATATCCAGGCAGCTTTAGATTCATCTGAACAGCTGAGACATTACAACAGTTGAGCTGAGCCATTACAACACAGTAACAGTAGAACAGTGATATTTCCATTTACTTACATTGCTTTTCTGGATGCTGAAATCACAGGCATCAACTTTACAAGAACATTATCTTTTATGTTCTCTGAACTGGTATATTTACTCAGGTCAAATTCCTCCTGTTCTTGTGCTGATGTCAGTAAGACGAACACCAGAGCAGACCACTGTGAAGAAGAGAGTTCACTTTGTTTTCCAGATTTCAGGTACTGTTGGATTTCCTCCACTAGAGAATTGTCACCCAGTTCATTCAGGCAGTGGAACAGATTGATGGATTTCTCTGTAGGAAGATCTTTACTAATCTTATCCTTAATGTACTGAACTGTTTCATCTTTGCTCTGGGAGATACTTCTTGTTTGTGATATTAAATCATGTACAAGTTTCTGATTGGACTCCAATGAGAGACCCAGAAGAAAGCGAAGGAAAAGATCCAGATGTCCAGTCTGACTGTTCAAAGCCTGATTTACAGCACTCTTGTGTAGTTCTGAAAGGGTCTTGAACACCTGATTATCATTAAGAACATTCTTCTTCTCCTTCATTAAAGTCAGGTGCACATACAGAGCTGCGAGATGTTCCTGAATGCTCAGATGAACAAAGCAGTACACTTTACACTGGTGAAGCCCAAAGTCCTCTCTGAAGATCTGCGTACACACACCTGAATACACTGCTGCTTCTGTCACATCAATGCCACACTCTCTCAGATCGTCCTCATAGAAGATCAGGTTTCCTTTCTTCAGCTGCTGAAAAGCCAGTCGTCCCAGTTTGAAAATCATTTCTTCATCACTCTGCTGCATCTCTGAGTACTTCTTTTTTATGATGTTTGTCTGAATAATTAGGAAGTGTGTGTACATCTGAGTCAGAGTTTTGGGAATCTCTCCACTTTCTGATTCACCCAACATTCTCTCTAGAACAGCAGCTGAGATCCAGCAGAAGACCGGGATGTGGCACATGATGTAGAGGCTTCTTAATGACTTCAGGTGTGTGATGATGTTACTGGCCAGCTTCTGATCACTGATCCTCTTCCTGAAGTACTCCTCCTTCTGTGGGTCACTGAATCCTCGTACCTCCGTGACTCGATGGACACACTGTGAGGGGATCTGATCAGCTGCTGCTGGACGGGAGGTGATCCAGATGAGAGCAGAGGGAAGCAGATTTCCTTTGATCAGGTTTATTAGCAGCACATGCACTGATGCTGATTCAATTACATCACACACTGTCTCTGTGTTCTGGAAATCCAGAGGAAAACGATACTCGTCCAATCCATCAAAAATAAACAGAACCTTTTCCATTCTGGACTTTTCTATTTCTTTTGTTTCCTTAAAACAAACATGAAGGAGCTCCACCAGACTCAGTTTTTGGTCCTTCATCAAATTCAGCTCTCTGAAAGGAAGTGGGAATATGAAGGGAATGTCCTGGTTTGCTTTTCCTTCAGTCCAGTCCAGGATGAACTTCTGCACAGAGACAGTTTTTCCGATACCAGCGACTCCCTTCGTCAGTACAGTTCTGATGGGTTTGTCTTCTTCAGGAAAGGACTTGAAGATGTCATTGCATTTGATTGGTGGTTTCTCTGATGTCTTTCTCCTGGATGCTGCTTCAATCTGTCTCACCTCATGTTCTTTATTAATGTTTACACTGTCTCCTTCTGTGATGTAGAGCTCTGTGTAGATCTCATTCAGGAGCGTTCGATTTTCCTGGATTATTATTACAGCGAGTAGACACTGAAACTTCTTCTTCAGATATAACTTGATCTTTTTTCGGAATTTATCTACGACAGCAGATTCTGGCTCGCATCTGTGAGAGAAACAATTAGGAAGACATGGAGTCGAATAACTAGAGATTTAAGTTCTTTGTTATTTTTACACAAAGAACCTATTTCTATAATCAAATCACTCTGTTGTTAATAACAGCAGAGATATTTATAATACCAGAGCGTCACAGTCATGCTGACGGTTTGGATCTTACCTTGCAGTTGTGATGATCTTGTTTATTTTGTTTCCTGTTTTCTGAAGAGCACTGCGAACCAAAATTGAAGCTATTAAAAACCTTAAGCAATTTAATAATCTAGTCTATACATTACACTGATTTTACTACAATATTTGTGGTAAGTGCATTAACAATTAGAGAATACAGTACTGAAAACAACTCCAAAATTGAGGATAAATAAGTTCAGAATCCAAGAACACACCACTGTGGACCTTGAGAAATGTGTGCCATGTTATTTCCTTTCTTTTGAAAGTACTGAAGACTGTTGTTGTTGCCATACACTGACGACATTTGGATTTTATGGACTGGATTAATGTGAAACAGCAGATCAAAAATCTTAGCTTTCATTTTCTAAAATTCAAAGCACCTGAGATTTCAGGAAATGAAAGCTGAAGTTCCTGTCATGTGATTTATTGTAAAGTCCCATTTAAATTTTTACATAAATACTGATAGTCACACGCACAATGAATCACAACTGATGTCTGAATTTTAGAACTAAACAACACTATGGCTACTTTGCACTTACTGTTGGAATACATGTTTCTGTTTACATTTCCTATAAATTCACATCATATCACATCATATCACATCATATTACCTCGTAATTTTTTCATAGTTTATTAATGTACATGAACTCTCTAATGCATTTACTGAACGTAACTATAATAATAATAATATAAATATCTGCTAGTGATTGTGTCATTCAGACAATAACTGTGACTTTAATTGGGAGAACTATGAGATATTACCTGTGTATAACTGATATTTTTTCATCTCTAAATCTCAAAGGAGGCTTCATGGACTCATCACTCTTCATGGAGACACAGCTGGGTTCTGCTGATTCGGATCTTTTTCTCTGTAGTTCACTGTACAACATTATAAAGTGATCATCAGATCAAATTTCACTTTCTCACAAATAACAATAGAAATTTCTGGTCTGATGAATTTGTATTATATTTTATATGGAAATAATTCATTTTAATAATAATTATGACCTCGACCTCTTCTTACACACTAATCATCATCATCATCATCAGTACAGCAGTGTTAATCAAATACAGAGCATTAAAAGCTTGTGAGGTTGAAATGATTAGAAATTAGAAGTTCTTGTAAATGTATTATTAATACTAATTGTAGAAGGACTAGCAGACGTTCTATTATTACTATACATCTTTTTATTATTATTAGCATTAGTAGTTTTATTATTATTA
>JBCEWE010000191.1:4307523-4320023 GCA_039877035.1 Silurus lanzhouensis
GGCATGCAGCAGAACAAATCACATGTTCGAACCATATACTGTACATAGTGTGGCATGGCACAAGCACATACAACACACACACACACACACACACACACACTACATTCACGAGGAACCCTTCTGTACTCACAATGTCTACAGTCTGTGCAGCAGGTCGGGTTTAAGAATATGCATAAGCTAAAAACACTTAAAATGGGAAAGCAAGCAAGCAAGCACACACACACACACACACACACACACACACACACACACACACACACACACACACACACACACTGGCAGTTTCGGTATTCTGAATCACAGCTCTTTTTCTACATTCGCAACATTATTCCAGTGATCAGGACAAACTAAGTTTCTTTATGGCTTGTGTTTTTTTTTTTTTTTAAGATCAAACACACATTATACAGTCAGAGTGCAGAATCTCACACACACACACACACACACACACACACACACACACACACACACACACACACACACACACGCGCGCTTCACGTGTGAAGGATCAACATGTTATTATTAGGTTATTACAGTTCTAGCTTTCTGTCTCAGGATGTCTCAGTAATAACATTAAAAATAACAACAATCCTGGACACAAGCAGTAACACATCTGTATTGCACGACGAACTCAATAAATAAAACGCATTCATTCAGTAAACATGAAAAAAACTTAAAAGATTTAACGCGGAATGTTAAAAAAGAATTGCCTTATGTCACTAATGCAATAAAGAAAATATGTCTCGACTTTCTCGTTCTGAAAAAACAACAACAATAAAAACAACCGCTGGAATTGTAATGGATTCCACTACAACCACATTACAAACCATCAGCTACCAAATACATTACCGTTACAGTGTTTATGTAAATCAATAAACCATTATCAACAGACCAAAGAAACCAGTGTGGGTTTCTACTACTGGTATCTGGATGCTTTAATGGCCTCCTAATGGTCCCTAATGGTATCCATTAGATATTAATACGCAACTGTCGAAGGTGTTCTATTGGTTCTTAATGCTATGAGACAAAACATGCCACCAAGGCAGCTAAGAATTTCCCAATAAATCCACAACACCATTAAGGTTCCATTAAAACCATTACACTTCCCATTTTCTTCTGAAGGAACTCTGTCACAAGTCTACACTGGAAACATAAAGTCGCCTGTCGCTCGGCTGCTTGCTAGTGTGAGCTCAGGGTTCAGCTGAATCAGGTTTAAATGCTTTGGGTGGAGACCGGATGATTGAAGATTCATGAAGCTCCACCCCAGACCACGTCTGATTGGGTGACAGTGTGGATGAGAGCTTGATGGAGATTCATCCTTATACCTGGTTCGCATTTCAGTCAGAAGGAAGATGTGAGGGTTGATGGATATCAGATTCTGAAACAGAGACTGCGGTAGAAGCGATTTCCTTTTCAGAGATGATCCGGAAGTCCACGTGTGCTGGGTGGAATCTCGGAGGTAGCGTTAGCGCTGTAGATCAAAGGAACTAAGAAGCTAACTTATTTAATCAATAAATAAACAGGTTTTCTTTCAGATTGTCCAAGTCGGACCTTAGCACAGGGTTGTGTGTGTGTGTGTGTGTGTGTGTGTGTGTGTGTGTGTGTGTGTGTGTGTGGGCTCTACAGGTTTCCCCATCTTTCAGGTGGAGGGAATTGATCCATCTCACCTACTTCACAGTACTCTCTCTCACCTAGGAGGAACATCAGCTTATAGCGCAGACGCACCTTTTCCTGAAACACACACACACACACACACACACACACCACACACACACACACACACACACACCTTTATATATAATATGTATACATCTTTTTTGATGAAGAATATATATTTTTGATGAAGAATATAATATATATTTTTGCGGAACGGGACTGAAAAATCTGTCCCGTGCAGGTCTGTTGTGCCAATGAGGTACAATTCAATGTGCACTGCCGCCTACTGGTCATTAATGATACTGCATCAATGAGAATTTGAGTTCAGAATCCAACATTTAAATTTTGAGTTCTCATTAGTTCTCATTATAGTTTTGCTAAAATATTAGCTGTGTGTGTGTGTGTGTGTGTGTGTGTGTGTGTGTGTGTGTGTGTGTGTGTGTGTGTGTGTGTGTCTCACCTTAAGTGGGTTAGCGAGAAGCATGACCTGTGTGATTGAGGAAGGGGGCAGCATGGGGTTAAAGGGTGCTAGCTCGGCTCCTGATGGACTCTGAAGCTTCACCTTCATAGACTGAGGAAAAAAGATTGGAGTATAAAAGTGCAGAAGATTTTACTCAGTGTGTCCTGAGATATAATGAGTGTAAAAACACTATACAGAAAGAATGTGTGTGTGTGTGTGTGTGTACAGTATGTGTGACCTTTGGCACTGCGGCCTGTAGCTCGATGTTCTTCACTGCGAGAGGAGCCGTGTTCAGCATGGACACCACGATGACGAGGACGTCTGGTCTCCCCGGGGGACACTCTGAGCCGAAGTGCAGGAGGACACGCACTCCGTCTTTATCGTACGCAGTCACAGGAAGAGCCTTACCTTTACACACACACACACACACACACACACACACACACTCTCTATAACCATCTTCCAGAGAAAAAACTGACAAAGAGAAAGAATAATGCAATTCCCATTCCACATACTACTCCAACATTTCAATTTGGAAGAATCTTACTTATTATATTTAGTACCGTATTACAAATATAAAAAAAAACAATAAAATAAATATAAATTAAATTAAATAAATATAGCGCTCTCCCTGCAGCACGCTGTCTCACGTGTGTTTAAAAAAAAAAATTACATTAAATTAAAAAATTAAAAAAGCATGTGGTGTCAGTGTTTCTCCACTAGAGGTCGCTCTTGTAATGAAAGCTGACTGGAAGCCGGAAAAACTACCGGTATGGATTTTTGCCGATAGCCGATAGTTCAGAAATCAACTATAAGTGGCGATTAATCAGCAAAACCAATTAATCGGTCGACCTCTAGTATATACTGAATATATGTGTGTGTTTGTGTGATTATGTAGAGGGTGTTATTACTGATTATACTGACTGGTTTTGATGGAGTCGAGGGGGACATGCAGGGTGCTGAGGGACGCCTCGGAGCGTACAGGGTTTCCCTGTAGAGTACGCAGAGGGGAGCCGGACATGGTGAAGCTGATAAACGGATTGGAGGAGGAGAGAGACGAGGAGACGGCGAAACCCGAACCAACACCGCCAGCCATGACGTGTTGCCCTGGTACGCTTAGTACACACACACACACACGCACACACACACACACATAAATTTCCCAGAATGCACCACTGTCTCAGAAATCAACCTCTAAACCTGTTCTTACCTTTTTACCTCTCCCAGGTTCAGCATGGCGAGGTCCTGCAGCCCCTGAGTCAATACGTCAGGGTGTGTGGGGTGTGTCGAGTGTGTGTGGTGGCCTGAGGTGTGTGTAGGAGGAAACGCGGTTCCTGGTGCTGCTGCTCCGCTGGAGAACAGGTCAAGTCCAGGAGGAGCAGGAGCCTGACAGAGCGATACACACACACACACACACACACACACACACACACACACACACACACACACACACAGTGTAATGTCCTGCATTATATCAGGATATTTATATTCAATATATACCTCTGGGATTTCCGTACCCATAAAGGCCCGAGAGAACAATTTAGCATTCATAACGTTTCTGTAATCATGACATCATTCTTATTATGTAATAAAACAATTTTAGTTATGATTCAATTATACACAGAGCACCATGAAGCTCTGGTCATTACTTTTCATAAACCATTTAAGTTTCGATCCACAGTCATCTTGGGCTTAAGTGTCCGAGTCAGTGGACAAACAAGTCATCATCATCATCATCATCATCATCATGCCAGTAAATGATCATGAATCCATAAGAGCCCAAATATGTAACGACCTGAAATGCAGGATGTGAGGAAGCAGGTGTACCTGTAAAGACGTCCACTGGTTAGACACGTCCTCCAGTTTGGGTCTGTTCTGTACCGGAGGGGGTTCATTCAAGCCTGCATTCATCATCATCATCATCATCATCATCATAATAATTTAAACAGCAATGAGAACAAATGAATTAACAAATCTATTTATAAATATTTAATTCTTTTGAACTAAATGCAAGTTTCATGCAGACACAACATATCTAAAGGAAAAGGAACTGTTTAAAATTTTTTTTGATTGATGTCATTATTTAATCCTTTGATCATTTTTTTTTTCAAATATGAGAGGAAATGAATAAATAAAAAATGCAGAGTAAAAGTCACCGAGGGACAGCAGCTCATCGTCCAGCAGAGAGTGGGCCGGCGACGAATCGGAGGCTTTGTGAATCGGGCTGCTGTTCTGACTGGTAGATCCTCCAGCCAATCGGCGAGGAGGGGGCGGGATCACCGGAATGCTGCAGACTGTCTGATTGGTTAGAGGGGGTCTGGAGTCTTGAGTGGACGGAGCGGACTGGGGAGCAGGTGGTTCATCCAGACCAGCGAGATCAATGAGAGTGTCTGTCTCACAACCTGAAGAACATCAACGTTCATAAATATTTTAGATTTTATACCAAATAAACCCCAAATGTTCTCTTTTGGTAGTTCATAAGTAAATGGACACCTCTTGGGTAGAATAGGTAAACAGACGTGTGTGTGTGTGTGTGTGTGTGTGTGTGTGTGTTTGTGTGTGTGTGTGTGTTTGTGTTCACCTTTCCCGAATGCTGGTTTCTGTTCCTCAGTGTTCTCTACATCCGTCTCACCCTTTACAACCTTCTTATACAGGCTTATAACTCTCTCCAACTCATCACTTGCCTGAAGAATCTCACCTGCGCGCGCGCGCACACACACACACACACACACACACACACACACACACACACACACACACACACACACACACACAATCCCCCCTTTATTCTGCACTCTATAACAGGAAGTCATGTCAGTTTTGTGGTCTAGTGACAGTGGAATCGTTCTCGAGGGTCATGCTGATACACTGCTGAGTGATTGACCCTTTGTGGCTCTTCCTATTGTGAAATACTTATTTTTCTTGTTCCTAATTTTCTAAAACTGTTACTTCCATTTTAATCTGCAGTGAAACAAAGCAGATTTTTTTGTCGCATGTTTTGTTACCTAAACTAGTGTCGTGGTCCTCCGTCTCTGTGGCCAGTTTGAATGCAGTGCGTCTTAGTTTGTCACAGCGCACAAACAACTCCTGCATAAAGAGAGAGAGGAAGAGAGAGAGAGAGAGAGAGAGAGAGAGAGAGACCCCATTAGACCATACCGATAGACAGACAGACAGACAGACAGACCATACCCACAGATGGACTGAAAAACAGATTAACAGAGACGACCAGACAGACACAGACGACCAGACAGACACAGACGACCAGACAGACAGACAGACAGACAGACAGACAGACAGACATACAGACATACAGACATACCCTTCAGACCATACCCACAGACGGACAGAAAAACGGATGAACAGAGACAAACAGACAGACACAGACAGACAGACAGATACATAGACAAAGAGAAAAAGAGATAGACAAAAATTGTGTCCTTTTACATTCGGTTCATTGTGGAGTTTTTGTCTCACCTTGATGAGGTCACGGTCTGCGTCTGATGACCGGTCTGGGTCGTAATGACTCAGCATCTCGCTCAGCAGCTTGACATTGTTGTTGACCTCGTCCAGCGTGTGCATGCGTTTGGTCATTTTCTGAACCCGTGCATCGTCCTGCACACAAAACCAATCAGGAGCCCGGGATCACTCCAGGCTCCGCCCCCAAAAGGTATCCCGGCACACTGGAGCACCTTTGTAGCACTTTTATGATTTTATGTGGTTATAACACTTCACTGATAATCTTGTTTGTTTACATGTTCCCTCAGTGCCATGGGAATTATCGAACTTCCCATTCTGATCAGTTTTTATTGTTTTAAATATAAATATTTATTTTTTTTAAAGTTTCCCCACCTCCTTCACCATGTTCTTGATCAGCCTATTGGCCTCCTGAAGATCCTCTGGGTTCTTACTCCGAAGCAGCTCCGCCAGCAACTACACACACACACACACACACACACACACACAAAGCAAAATTGGTTATTAAGCTTCAAATAACGTTAATGTTTGGTTCATTATTTGTTGAGTTAATAAATGACCTCACTTTGCCCATGTCCTCATTGTCGAATACCGGGTTTTTGGGTCGAGAAGGTGGAGACGGGATCAGAGTTTTATCAGCCGTCAACTCCGGGTCTGATGAGACGAGTCCTGCGATATACATATATATATTTTGTTTAAATGGATGGCAACAAAAGTAAGTACACCCCGAGAGAACATGTTTGTCTGAATCGTGGTTTCTGATTTGTTATTTTATTTCCTGGTACTGCGTGTACTGTAAATCTGACTCTGATACACAGTCCACCACTGTGCTTCCTGACCACACCTACAACTGTGGAAGTGAGTGAAAGTTGAAGGCTGAAGGTGAAAGTGTAGAAGCTGTGAGTGTGGGCTGTGGTCACCTTGTCTCCTCAGTGTTTGGTACGCTTCAGTCATTTTGACCTCGCTGGGGAACGCTACAGTCCAGCTGTACAACATTTCAATAATCTTCGTCTTCACTCTTGCAGAGACGCTTTCTCCCATGTACTGAGATGCAGAAAGAGAAAGAGACTTTAGGTCTACAGTACACCAGATGCAAATCATACGTTCAGGACTTTCGGCACACCCGCTGTAATGTGCAGGAAGCAGATAGGAAGAGTTCCTGTGAAATTGTGCACTCGTCTTAGTCTTTAGTGGAGAGTTTAGTGGAGTGGGAGCTCACTGGTTAAGGCTCTGGGTTACTGATCGGAAGGTTGGGGGTTCAAGCACCGGTATCGCCAAGCTACCACTCTTGGGCCCTTGATCAAGGCCCCTAACCCTCTGTGCTCCAGGGGCGCCGTATCATGGCTGACCTCAGCTTCTGAACAAGCTGGGATACGTGAAGAACGAATTTCACTCTGCTGTAATGTATATGTGACAAATAAAAGCTTTCCCAAACTTTTTCCACAAACTTTGAAGACTTTGGACTAGGAGAGCCAAACCTGCTCCAGCATGACGATGAAGATCTCCTGCACCTTAGGCCTCCTCACCACATCAGTTCCTGACTTTTCTAACAGCCTTGTGGCTGAATGAAATAATAACAGGAAATAACAGGAAATGTGTGGACTAAATGTGGAATGGGATGTTAAAAAAAAAAACAACAACTTAGAAATCTTATGGTCAGGTGTCCACCAATATCTGTCCATATAGTATGATATATTGTTGCTTGTTGACGAACTGAAGCATCCATGAGTTTTTCTACCAATTTATAGCAACTCTGCTCCATAGAACAAAAAGTTGGAGGTGCTAATAAATAGCGCTGTGGTTTAAACGTTCTCTGAAGTACATAATCTGAGAAATATCATGGCTGTCAACCTGGTCTACAGCAAGTCAGACCTTTCATCACTCCTTCTCCTCCTTCTCTCAGAAACACACCCAGTCCATCATTCAGCTTACGCAGATGACAGAAAAAAAGGAGAAGAGTCTCGGTGAATGCAGGAAATGTCCTCACCTTGGGGGAAACCACTTTGATGAGCTCGTTTAAAAACCTATATTTGGCCACTTCGTTGTGAAACCGCCTTCCGCAGTTCTTCATGCAGGCCTCCAACACCTGCAGGAGATAACGAACACGTCCGACCAGAAATCTGTGCAAGTATGTGTGTGTGTGTGTGTGTGTGTGTGTGTGTGTGATCACTAACAGTTAATGCCTGGAGAGCTTCCCATTCCTGAGGTGAGTGGATTTTGTGAACAAGAAGCTGTACAGCAATCTGTGGACTACACACACGCGCACACACACACACACACACACACACACACACACACACACAAACACACACACACACACACACACACACACACACACACACACACACACACACACACACACACACAATCATCACTATCAACACCATCACAGATGCTCTTCCAGTTTCCTGTGTGGATTCCTGACACTCACCCTTCCAGTTCCTTGTTGATCTGGTCACAGAAGCCGATGATGTACTCCCAGTCCTCCTGCCTGTTAGTCGGGTGAGTGGCTTTGTCTGAAAAACACCAGAATACCTGAGATCAGAACCAAATTCAGCATGATGTCGCTCATTCATTCACTCACGTCTCCATACCCCCCTGTCCTCTACATCTGCCTCTTTCACACCAACTACCTGCATCCATAAACCTCCTCTTTGGTCTTCCTCTTTTCCTCCTTCCTGGTGTCTCCATCCTCAGCATTCTCCTACTGATATACTCCATGTCCCTCCTCTGCACATGTCCAAACCATCTCAATCTCACCTCCCTCACCTCGGCTCCAAAACGTCCTACATGCGCTGTACCTCTAATAAACTCATTTCTAATCTTATCTATCCTCGTCACTCCCAACGAAAACCTCAACATCTTCAGCTCTGCTACCTCCAGCTCCACCTCCTGTCTTTTACTCAATGCCACTGTCTCTAATCCATACAACATCTCAGGTCTCACCACAGTCCTATAAACTTTCCCTTTCACTCTCACAGATACTCTTCTATCACAAATCACTCCTGTCACTCTTCTCCACCCACTCCACCCTGCCTGCACTCTTTTCTTCACTTCTCTAACACACTCTCCATTACTTTGCACTGTTGACCCCAGGTACCTGAACTTCTCCACCTTCTCCACCTCTTCTCCCTGCAACCGCACCCCTCCACTGCCCTCCCTCTCATTCACACACATGTACTCTGTCTTACTCCTACTGACTTTCATTCCCTTTCTCTCCAGCATGTACCTCCACCTCTCCAGGATCTTCTCCACCTGCTCCCTACTCTCACCACAAATAACAATATCATCCACAAACCATTTCTATCCATTCATTCATTTGTTTCAGGCCGTCGTGGATTCATTCATTAATTTTTTCAGTGGACAAATAAATGGAGTGATTCACTGATCAGCAGTTCTTTCAACCATCCAGCTACTCTTCAAACATCTCATCATCCATTCATTCGTTCGGGAGCTTGCGTGTATTTCTCCATTTATTTCTTCTGCAATTGATTGTTCAATTATTCATTCATTCTGGTTCTCAGTAATAATTCATCTGTCTTTGTTAATATAGTCAGTCATGAGCACTACATGGTGTGGGACACCACAGGAAAGTGCATCATCCTCGTGTTCTTCCTCAATCTCCTTCTCCTTATCATCATCATCATCATCATCAGCATCAGTGTCTTAAAAAATATGTTTGGAGAGATACATGTGGATCCTTCTCACTCTCTCTATATATTTACATATGCAGAAAGCACAGAGATGGACAGGAGGACAGTCTCATCCTGCAGAACACCACACCTTCTGGTGGAACACCACACCTTCTGGTGGAACACCACACCTTCTGGTGGAACACCACACCTTCTGGTGGAACTGACAAAACGCATGGATGGAGAATGATATGAAATGCATTATTACACATGATCATGATGTGCAGTCAGATAACCTCCTGCACAAAGGAGGGCAATCGTTCGTTCTTCACGGATTTAGGATGCAATTGTGTATTATGAAGCTCATCCATCCATCCATTCATCCATCCATCTTCATTTAGAGATCATTAAACCCACATCATGGTCCATTATATCTGATCTTATTCTCACTTTCTGATTCATTCATGATGAAGAACCTGAGCAGGAGCTTATCTGGGCTTCAGGCTTTAAGCTGAACCGGAATGTGCTTACGCAATCAAACCGCGACGCGACACAGAACACACACACACACACACACACACACACACAGGAAAAAAACGTTACGCATGAACCAATGCATCTCTGAAAAATGACACTCACTGAGCCACGACTCGAGAGTCTCTCCTTCCTGGAACGCCATCATAATATCATCCACAACTCATCTTATCCTCCACATTCACACACACACACTCACACACTCACACACACACGCTCATACTGTCACTCCCCGAGTTACCGTCCACCCTAATAACATACACTGCACATGCGCGACGGCTTCGCACATGCGCATGCGCAATGACGTCCTTCCTCATACTCAATAGCACTTACTTTCATTATTGAACGAGCAGCAATTATTCTAAAACTTTTATTATAGCACTAGTGCTTAATAAACAGTGTCGTGTGCTTGCTGTTAGAGCCAGTAAGATCTGATTTATGTTTTTTTTATATATTTCTTTTTTCCATGAACAATGAATTTTTTTTCCAATAGTCCATTCTTTTGATTTTATACCATAACTTTTGGACTTTGTATCCAATCAGATTTATTGCTGGGTTCAAAGGTATCTGTCTGCCTGTTGCCTTCACCATGAACACTTCAGGTGTCCTGTTGCATACAATCCATCAGATTTTGTAGGGCAGAGGACATCTAGCAGGCGTACAATAATGTGGGGCATGCGCTGGTCAGAGCTCGCAACACGCATCTGTAGCAATCTGCACAATATTCATGTGGATTTAATAGCTGTTTTTTATTTTGTTGCACAATGCCTAAAAGAGGAGAAGCATTTGATTTGGTCTGAGATACACCTACAAGGACATTTACAAAACAGGATTTTCAAGAAAAGCTCTAAAATTCACAACTCAACACTGTTAATAATTTGTAATAATATATATTATAATATGATACATGCACATGTTGGTTGTATGTAGGCGATTTTATTTGAATTAATATACACAATCTGATTTCATTGAACAGAGTTTTAAAACAACTCAAAGATCTTTTGTCTTTCCTCTTCTTAACACCTTCACAAACCAGAATCCAGAAGATCTCATGTTAGTAGTGCAGCTGACCGATTTAATGTTTTGAAATTCTGGTTGCATGGTGGTTATTATCTTACATTTATTATTATTATTATTATTATTATTGCCATGGGAAAAGAAAATAAGAAAAACTGAGTTCCCTGACCGGGAATCGAACCCGGGCCGCGGCGGTGAGAGCGCCGAATCCTAACCACTAGACCACCAGGGAGCCGTGATTCGGCATCGGGTTATATAGACTAAATTATTGAAGAAAAATTATGGTATTACATAGTTATAGTATTATATATATACAGTGGCTCCATTAAACACGTTTTGTAACCGTGACGAAAAAGAAAAGCATCTCAGAAGTCGAACTTTGAGTGCTGATGTTTTTTCATTCCTTTATTATATAAATACATGTTCTTTATACCGTTGTTATTATTATTATATATTATTAATAAGCAATCATCTTCCGCAAATTGGATACGTTTAAAACTTTCAGACTGATTTTGGACTTAATAAAACTCATGAAGTTATAATTAACCATGTATAACATGAGTAGCAGCTTGCAATAACTAATAACTACCAATAGATGGCAGTAAAATTCAGTACATATTCTACAGTAAATGTCTCAGGATATTTCTGCAAAGAGAAAACCAAGAGCAAAAAAAATCTAATCATTGTTGCATTCGGAAACATTTATAATCAAGAGCAACTTACATTTATTTTAATTACACACCTGAGTAGTTGAGGGTTAAGAGCCTTGCTCAAGGGCTCAGCAGAGCCAGCTCTGGGATCTGAACTCAAAACCTTCTGATCAGTCCAACATCCAAACCTCTGAGCTACAATTTTCCATTTTGATAAGAAGAAGAAGAAGAAGAAGAAGAAGAAGAAGAAGAAATAATTAGTATTAATAGTCTTATTGATGACCACTAAAGACAGCTTAGTGATGCAGGGATTTGAACTCACAGCCTCATGGTAGCAGTGGTTGAGGATCAGAAGGAACCAGGTGCAATGCAGGGTGAGAAAGGTGCTTTAAGTCCCACACCCATGCAACTCTTTATACCCAGTGGTGGATGAAGTACATAAACCAGATCAGCACTTAGTAAAATGTGACTCCAGTAAAAGTAAAAGTGTCCCTTTAAAGTTCCAATTGAGTAAAAAGTATTTACATTCAAAAAGCACTTAAGTATTCACGGTATTATGATTTATTATGGCTATAATGTTCCAATTCCAATTCTTACGTCAAGCAACAATCTTAATCCAGGTATCTGCTTTTTTTTATTTTTTTAGACCGATGCACTGCAATTTCTGGATTGTGTTTGTTTTTGAGCAAAGTTGCCATCTAAGCTCTGATCATTGTGCATCATGTGGAACCATACTGTCTGAAAAGTTTCCAGTTTGCACACTTCCATGCGATAAATCT
This sequence comes from Silurus lanzhouensis, assembly GCA_039877035.1. Classification (NCBI taxonomy): domain Eukaryota; kingdom Metazoa; phylum Chordata; class Actinopteri; order Siluriformes; family Siluridae; genus Silurus; species Silurus lanzhouensis. The sequence goes on from JBCEWE010000191.1 coordinate 4,319,723, forward strand.
GACACCTTCATCCCAGAGTGTGTTGAAATGGTTGGCATGCAGACCGCACACAGAAAATACAGAACGTTCAGTTGTCTCTGTAATGGGTGTGAGTGTGTGAACATGTCGACGGTGATGACGGATCTCTAATCCTTTATCCTCCGTTTGCTTTAATTAAACTTTCAGTCTGCACATCAAACATGCGTTCCTGAGAGACAGGACGTGTCTCTGTGCCAAACCCACACAACAATAATAAGATTATACAGACTGGGTTCTTCATCCTGAGGTGAGAAGAAAAGTCTTGAATGAGGAGGTCAGATTT